>CM008342.1:28564850-28578036 GCA_002525835.2 Ipomoea batatas | reverse complement strand
TCTATTGAGAAAAAATTTATAGGGAAATTAACAGAAATGTGTAGGTATTTTGATTAATTACCAACACATTTAATTTGAGATAGAAGTCTTAGTAATTTTTATTTTCATTAATTTTTTATAGTGAAAATAATTTATAGCATTAATTAATAAAGTACCATCTGAAAAGAAGGAATGGTTAGTTCATGTAGAACATGTCTATCGGAGCAAAATAGACCATCATATTGTACCAATGTTTCCCTATGCCATTCTAGGGGCTTGTGGATTTTGGTTATTGAGCAAATTTTGTAGGATGGGTGTTGACGGAGATATTGGAAATGACTTAAGAATATGAATATAGGTTTTGAGAAGTTTGGGCCGGACACAAGAAGATGATTCGGGTGGCCCAAGAAGAGTCATGACCCAAGGCCCAAGAGTTCATGACACAAGGCCAAGAGTCCACAACTTGAGTAGAGAGAAAGGGCTCCGGGGGCCACTAGCCATTATTGCCTCGGCCTTCGGGGACCGAATGGGTAGGCTTTGACTTAGTCACGCTGCCCACCACGTGGACCTTAACTTGGTCTTGCGGCCTGCTCAATATTTTAGTGAAGTTTTCCTTGTATAAATGTTCCTACACAAATCATATCTTATTCTTTTACAGAACATCATTTGTAGTACTTTGGCATTAATTCATGAAATAGCATTACAATTATTCCTTTTTACTATTTTACCTTTATTCTACTGTGCACTACTTATTAATTTGCATATACCCAGGTCAATTTGTTTCATTATGTGTTTCTCTCCCATCTTTTCTAAAAATAAAGAGTCATCGAAAATTGTAAATTAAAGGCTAAAGTGTCATCCCGTACCATGAACTATATTGGATTATTCATGCCACACATTGAACTTTCATAAGGTCTATTTCGATACACAAACCATTAATTTTTTTCATCTAGCACTTTTTACAGGTTACCTACAAGTTATAGGTAATCTATGCTGACTTGGACTTTTTTTTTTGTTTTCTTCTAAATCATTTCCAGCACAACAACAGGTACCGGAACCGTAAAAAAAAAAAATCTTATATTTAGGCATTTAGCTACTGGCAGTAGCCAAAATAATAATAATAAAAATTATAATATGGGTTGACTTAAAAAGAAGTCTATGCTGACTTGAATTTTTTTTTTTGGTTTTCTTCTAAGGGTGTGTTTGGAAAGTAGGAAAATGACTTCTGGAAAATGTTTTTTGGAAAATGAGTCATTTTCCGGAAAACAGTTTCATTTATGGTGTTTGGTTGCATTCTGGAAAACTGTCTTTGTGTGTTTGGTTAATTTTCTGAAAAATGGAATTAAAATTGTATAATTTTACATTTTAATTATTTTTTAAAATATAAAATAATAATAATGATATATAAAATAATAATATTTCTTTTAAAAAGTAAAAGATGTGGCCATTTTGGTCAAAAAAAAATTGTTGAAGCCAAGTTCGGAAAATGACTTCCGGAAAAAAAATCCGGAAGTCATTTTCCGGAAAAATGGCCTCATTTTCCTTGGTTAACGGAAATTGTTTTCCGTTGACTGCATTTTCCAGGCACTGCCAAATACCAAAAACCCCGGAAAATGATTTCCAGAAATCATTTTTCGGGCTACCAAACACACCATAAATCTTTTCCAACACAACAACCGGTACCGGAACCGTTAAAAAAAATCTTATATTTAGGCATTTAGCTACTGGCAATAGCCAAAAAAAGAAAAAAATTATAATATGGGTTGACTTAAAAAGAAGATCCACATAAGCTAATTACCTGTGTCATGTCCTCATAGTAACCTGGTAACTTGTAAAAAATGCTAGATGAAAAAAAATTAATGGTTTGTGTATTGAAATGAACGTTATGAAAGTTCAAGGTGTGGCATGAATAATCCAATATAGTTTATGGTGCGAAATGACACTTAAGCCTAAATTAAATTATACGGAGTATTAGTTTAATTACTAAAAGTAATCCCATTAGGATTTTTTCTTGATTATTATGCTTACTTGGATGAGAGAGAAGATGACATGGAAGAGAGAGGATGCCGAAGAGAATTGGTGAAAAATCAATACTAATGAATTTACTCTGATACAAATGGAACGTGAAATATAGTGTATTAAAAATATTCAGTGAATATGACTTTTTATTATAGAAATATTAGAAACACTTACTCCGATGTCATTAACTAAATTTATGACTAATTAAATCACATCCAGTTTGTAAATGATGAATTGATAATTAATGAAGATTTATTCATTTTATAAATAGTTAATAACAACACTTTTGTTAATTAATATTAAGAGTAATATATAATCAACTATGAGTTGTAAATACATTATTATGGTGTGTGTCTTAGCCCTTGTTTTACCTTTACCTTTGTTAGTGTCTTCATGCAATAATACACCTCCACCTCCATATGCTCCTGCTGAAGACACTACAGATTATTATACAGAAGAAAGCACTACTACAAAACTGATCATATAAATATAGCTTTACACTATCCTTATTAAAAGAGGTGTAGTGCATTCTCCAAATTTAAAAAGAAAAAAAAAAAAAAAAGACACTCATAACCGCGGCACCCACAAAAAGCGGGTGCCGCGAAGATTTAATTAATATTTTAATAATGGACTTTCCGCGGCACTTGTCCACGTGGGTGCCGCGCAAAGTCGATCATTAAAATAATGATTTGACTTTACGCCACCCGCTCCACAGGTGCCGCGCAAAGTCGATCATTAAAAAAATGATTTAACTTTACGCGGCACCTGCTTCACAGGTGCCGCGCAAGGTCGGTCGACATTTTTCAGATATGGGCTCCATCTCCTTAGCCAAATACGAAAATTTTAGCCACACATAACAGTATACACACGCCATTGTCTCCGCCGTTCACTGATCTGGGATCGCCGCCAGTACATCGCGCCATTGTCGTTCCTCCGCCGTCGCCGCTGCTGCTCCTCCATCGCCGCTCCATCGTCGTCGCTTCTTCTCCGGCCCTCCATCGTCGCTGCTGGGTTTCGTCCATCACCGCCGCCGCTGCTCGTTGTCCCCCTCGCCAACGGAGCTTCCCAGCCGATGCCTCCATTGCCACCGACGACTCATCCACCAGCGTCGCCCGGTATAATTTCTTTAATTAATTTTTTTCGTTTATTCTTTATTTTTTATTTATTTTGATTATATGATTTGTTTTTTTTTTAAATTTATTTATTTCGAATTATTTATTGAAATTTTTGGAATTGTATATAAATAATACACATGAATGTAGTTAAATATGTGATTTATATAAATTGTATTTTTTGTCCCAAATATGTGGTTAGTTTATACACATTTTCAAATTAAAGTGTGGATACATTGACCTAAATTGAAGATTTTGGCATAGCATTTGGGCCAATTATTATGTTTATGTATGTGTAGAAGATAAAGAATATACATGAAAAATGATGTATGTTTATTTATTTCGAATTATTTATTTAAATTGTAGGAATTGTATATAAATACACATATGAATCTAATTAAATATGTGGTTTATATAAATTGCATTTTTTCCCCAAATATGTGATTACTTTATACACATTTTCAAATTAAAGTGTGAATACATTGATCTAAATTAAAGATTTTGGCATAGCATTTAGGCCAATTATTATATTTATGTATGTAGAAGATAAAGAATATATATACATGAAAATGATGTGTGGGCCTTGAAACATAATATCAATGAAATTTCATTGTATCTATTAAAAGAAGTTTAATTTCCTTTCATTAATTAAAATAATTGGATTTCTTATCTGACATAGATGTGTTCATATTATGCAAATCTTAACTACAATTTTGTACAAATCTTTTATTTTATTGTCTGAATAGATATCTTAATTAAGGTGAGCTATAGACCTATAGTGGTAGTGATGTAGATCTTTAGAAACATTCGACGACAAGAATCTTATAAAAGTATTAATATTTATTATCTTTCTTTGTTAATGTAAGACATTAGACTAGGATTACTGACTATATTAAGTTAGAGACTTGATTAAATAGGCATTTAGAGACATTAATAATTTAATTATTAGTTAGCTAGGTATATATTTTGATGAATTAGGTGCTTGATTAAATAGGTATTTACAGATATTAATATTTTGATGAATTAGATTGATTTGGATTAGTTAGTTATAAACTAGGTATATATCGTTTCTAAATGCATTCATAATCGAGTATCCATATCTGATCTTCATAGTATTATCAATTGACGGATATGGATCAGAGTTGGATGCATAAGAAACACACTACAGTCAAATATATACAAGGGGTTCAAGAGTTCATATAATATGCTGAAGAAAATAAAAGTAAAAAGGCGGAGGATTTTATATCGTATCCGTGCTGTGATTGTAAAAATTTGAGAAGATATCGTAATTTTGACATAGTGAAGGACCATTTGATACGTCATGGCTTTAAGAAAGGGTACGATCAATGAATATGGCATGTTGAAAGCTTACCTCCTAATACAAGTGTTAGTAAGAGTGAAGCTCCTGTAGATAGTGAAACTCATGTAGAGAGTGAGACTCAAGCAAATAGTCAAACTCAGGCAGATAACGAGGAGAATAATGAAACTCATGTTAGCAATGATGAGGATGATGAAATTAATGACCGAATAGATGAAATGATGCGTGATATGCAGGGAGATTTTAGTGAAGTGCCTCTTGAATTCAGATGTTTGTTTGATAATGCTGAAAAACCTTTGTTCTCTGGGTCTACCAAATATACTAAGTTATCTGATGTGCTAAAGTTATATAATTTAAAAGCAAAAGAATGGATGGAGTGATAAGAGTTTCACGGGATTATTAGAACTACTAAAAGAGGAGGAGGTTGCGCAAGGGGTAGTCATGTACAAGGTTCAGGGTCTGTACATGGTTCGTGAAGCTGAGGCAATTGGGGCTCGGGAGGCCTTGAGGTGGACTAAAAGACAAGGGTGGCAAAGAGTGATGGTGGAAACTGATGTTAAGGTAGTGATTAAAGGAGTGGAGCGAGGTGTGAACCATACTCCTGCCCTCATTCATGATATTCGTACTATTCTGATGCAGCTTGATTTGGTTACTCTTACATTTGTGTCTCGTAGGTGTAATCGTCCCGCCCATATTTTAGCAAGTCTCTTTGTAATCAGGACTATGAGTCGTATGTATTTTTTTATTCTATTCCTCATTGTATTCCTGTTGTTTGAACCTTATGAATTAATATATCTGGATTTGTTGGTTTTCAACAAAAAAAATGATAATCATTTTAGCTATGAATTCAATAATAATGTTCATAGTCCTTTTCCTAAAGACTTAAAACGGGAGGTGGTGGGTTCGAGCCTCAGTGGAGGCAATACTGACTCTTGTGTTTCAATAGGTTGAGAAAATAGTTATGAACAGATACTGCATTGTAATACAGTAAGTAGTATTAAAAAAAAANGGGGGGGGTGCGATATTGAAAAGTCGTGCAGAGAATTCGTGAACTGTTATCTTCATAACAAAGATTGTTAAAACTTAATTAGAACTTCCATATTTTTCTTATCATCTCTCGCTTAAATTTATAATATTGTATCAATTTCAACGAACTAATCAAGTACTGAATGAGACACTTTGTCCAATATCAATATTGGACAAAGTAAAAAAAAAATCAATTGCTATGATATAATGTAATTTATGTGTTGGAATAATGTATTTTATAAGTTAGAATACTGTATTATGTACCTTATGTGTTAGAATAATGAAATTTCTAGAGTAAGATAACATATTTTATGAGTTAGAATTAGTGTACTTTATGTATTAAAATAATGTATTGTATGAGTTAAAATAATATATTTTATGTGTTTTTGAACCGTGATCTACACTGTTGTGCGGATCGTATAATTGCCTCCTTACTAGCCCTAGCAGTACTTAATACAAGGCAAATTATTCTGTGGACTTGGGTTCAAAATACACAATTTACATACTGAATGTCACAATTTATATACTAAATGTTCACAATTACATATTGAATGTCTGAATGCTTACAATTTGAATTGTGAACATTTAGTATGTAAATTGTGAATATTTTGTATGTAAATTGTGGCGGATCCACCTTGCAAGGTGGACTAGGGTCCATGTTATAACTATTGTTTCCCATCAAATCATTCCAGGGAGAATGGTCTACCTTGCATTGTGGATCTTGATCCAAAATTAATCTTCAAATTCTGTATTTGTAGTTGACATATTATGTGCATGCAGTTGACAGTTTTTGTACCTATATCTATCATATTATATGTCAGCAATTACCAAGTTTCTTTTTACATGTACAGAAACTGTTAACTATACATACATAATGTGTTAACTGAATTTATAATATTTTTGTATCAAGTTCACAATGCAATATAAACTCAGGTTCGTGGTATAACAATTGCCTTTTCCCCCTTTCTCTGTTACCAGACCTAGGGATGTCAATTGTACCCGTACCCGACGGGAAACACGACTACCCGCCCCGATGGGGATGGGGATGGGGACAAAAATAGGGGAATGGGGACGGGGATGGGGGGAATATTCAATTCCCCGGCGGGGACGGGGACGGGGATGGGGAGTACCCTCCGCGCCCCGCCCCGCCCCCGAATATATATATATATATATATATATATATATATATATATAAAGTACATCACTTGTGCTGTAGTGCTTTACATATATATACTAGTATTATATATAATATATAATATAATCCGTAATATATATATAAGTACAACACTCTGGTAGTCTACAATATGCTTCACTTTGTTGTGATGTTGTGAACATGTATACGTGCTTAAGAAGCTGACTGTGAACATGTATGCATTTATATAGAAAAGTCATAATCCATAGTCATTCGTACTGTCGAAGATGAGTATATATTGTTTATTTTTTTATAAATTAAAGATGGAGTCGTGGATTCCCCGTCCCCAGATAATCCCCGTGGGGATGGAGATGGGGAGATTTTTCCCTTCCCCGGCGGGGATGGGGACGGGAACGGGGTAGTAGGAGAAAGTCGGGGGCGGGGATGGGGGGTATGTCCCCCGCCCCCACCCCGCCCTGTTGACATCCCTAACCAGACCTACGCCCACCTCTACTACCAGACCAAAGCCCACCGGCCTGTCCCACCAGACCAGGCTAATACTCACATATATTTAATAATAGCATTTGTGATCCTGAAATGACTATATGTACTACTACAAATATAGAATATAATGCTAGAGAGATAGAGCTTGAAAATTTGTATTTATTTGCCCTTCAGTTATATTTGTGATATAGAATTAGTCATTGAGTTATATGCTTAATAATCTTTAACCTTTAAGTTATGCAAAGTGACGAATTTAGTCCCTGAGGGATCAAATTCATCACTTTATTAAGTAAATAATGATGACAAAAATAGAATTCAATAAGGGATTAAAATCGCTACTTCCACTACTACAGAAAACACCTTTAACGTCGGTTTTTTAGCACTTTTAACGTCGGTTAAAAATCGACGTCGATCTGGCCGACGTTGTATATAAATGATACGGCGTCGGTTGTAAAAACCGACGCCGTATGTATTTTTTATTTTTTAAAATACATAAACGACGTCGGTTATTTATAAAACCGACGTCGTTTATTTTAAAAAAAAAAAAAAATATGATACGACGTCGGTTTTTAGAAAAAACCGACGTCGTTTATTAAAAAAAAATTAAAAAAAAATGATACGACGTCGGTTTTTAGGAAAAACCGACGTCGTATCATACATTTAAAAAAAAATAAATAAACGACGTCGGTTAATACGTATTAACCGACGTCGTTTATTTTTTAAAAAATAAAAAAATTATATACGACGTCGGTTATATGAAATAACCGACGCCGTATGCAAAAACTGATGAAACTTACCACTGTAAATATGTTTATAGTATTACCAAGAAGGAGGGAATGCAAATTCTTGAAAGGCTTAGAGCCTTTCCCAAGACATTCATCACCATTGGCAGTTTCATGTAATGTACCATGATCAGGGTACCAGATGCAGCTTAAATTATTGTGGTTCAAAAAAAGCTGTTCCAAGCTAAATGTGAGAATGAAAATGAGAACCAGAACCAAAACCAGTAAAAGGTGAATATTTTAGTATTTTACATGAGTGAAAAAAGAAACATTTAATTTAGGTACCTTTTCAGTTGCGAAAGCTTCAAGATTTCTTCCCAAGAATCTATACAGTTATCATCCAGATTAAGAAGATGCGGAGAATCAAACCCTTTGACAAAGGTTGAAGACGAAGGCTAGATAGCAAAAATCAAGGTTTTGTTAAAGAAAAATCACCAAGCAGTTTTTAGTACTTTGAACATGAAACATTTCTCTTTGCACTTCATGATAGATTGTCTAAACAGTAATGCATTACTAAATAGGTTGCTCATTTGAGTTTCTGGTTTTAGTTTAATTAATGAATATATAAGGAAACAACAGTAAGCAAAAAGAAAGAATAAACAACAGTAAGCAAAAAGACTTGGCAACTCTTTACAGATTATACCCACATCCTAGAAATCAAAACAAATAGAATATTTAGTCATTTAAGTAGGTACTGCCATATAAACAGGTCCTATAGCCACTTTTATATAAAAGCATGCAAGAATGCATAATTCATAATGTATCTAAGATAGTTTTAAGACCAAGAGAGAGAAATGATGAGGCCTTTGAAATTTATTGAAGAAGATTGATACCGTCGAAACATTGTATATTTCTTTCTTTCCAAATAATCCAAAATAAACAGAGATGAGACATATTCCATTCATTGTGTTTCTTTCTACTCCTTTTAAGGCTCCCCTTCCCCAATATTTCTGTAAGAGGTATGACCCATTGGATGCCATCCAAACACAGGTGTAACAACTTTCTAAAAAAAAAACATTTTTCAAATTCAAAGAACTGCTAATAATTATAGTTAGTTGCTACACTTTGGTTTACATATGTACTTAGGAGGTCATGCCGTCATGCACCAAAGATTACTAGAAAAAAAGGGATTCCATAGTTCCATTTTCTAAATTTATATTGACTGTCATCAGGATGAATGGTTGTGTTTCCTAAGCAGAAAGTGGGGGCTTCAGGTTACAATATGTACTACTCACAAAGCCTACAAGTTTAAGAAACACTCTTAAGCAAGAATAATAACAATATTTAATTAGAAATGGTAAGAAATTTATGACATGGGGAGAAATATGAATTTCACTTGCCTCCCACTCAGATCTGTATAAAGGCATTTAGAATGTAACGAAGAGTTCCAAATTTTATCTATTTACAGTTGAAATAAAATGATGTGCAAAAAAGTCTTTGTCACAGAGAAGAGCAAAATTGCAAAACAAAGTACTACACAAATAGTATTGAAGATAGCAACTTGATTAGAGAGAGCGAGAGAAACTGTTCCTTACCGGCGGTGTGCGGTGGAGGAGGCGNTATATATATATATATATATGTTGCACTAACAATTAAATTCAACAATATAATTGTGAAATTTGCAATGAATTAAAGTAGCTGATATTATGATATGCCTAATCTTTTCAATAGGGAACATCTAATGGCGGGAAGGAAATTGTTTGAGTCGGAGTTTGGGGTGTTAGTTAGTTTACATGTATTTTTTCTTTTCCTAATCTTAATTTATCCTTTTCAAATACGAGTACAAATTCAAATTTATTAATTTTATTCTTTATTATGGCCTATGGGTTAATAGGGCTCCGCCAAAACCCTGCATCCATTCTGCACTTTGTTAATGAGGCCAAGTCTGGTAAGTTTACACTAATTTTAGTATGAGTTTGTGGGTTAATAGTATGAATTTTTTTCCGCAATATTTTCTCGTGTATGTAATTAAAGACGCCGATTTTTATCAGTTCTTATATCGTGGACCGCGGTCCACAATGCATTGTGGACCGCGGTCCCAAAACGACGTCGTTTTAGTAAGTGGGAGACGGAGCCCCGTAATTGACACTACAGTTCATTCCAAAAGATACTGCCTTACATTTGTTTTGATATTATCGAATGAAACTGTAGTTATATCAAAAAGTAACTGTAGTTGTGTTGAAAAGAAAGTGCAGTGTATATGAAAAGATACTGAATAACAGTTTCACATTTGTGTTTGATATTATCAAATGAAACTGTAGTTATATCAAAATGTAACTGTAGTTGTGTTGAAATGTAACTGCAGTGTATATGAACAGATACTGAATAACAGTTTCACTTTTGTGTTTTTATATTATCGAATGAAACTGTTGTTATATCAAAAAGTAACTGCAGTTGTGTTGAAATGCAACTGCAGTTGTGTTGAAATGTAACTGCAGTATATATGAAAAGAAAGTGAGTGACGCGAATTCATACGTCTGTTTTCATTAATCAAAATGACGTCATTTTGGGACCGCAGTCCACAATGCATTGTGGACCACGGTCCACGATATAATTTGCGGATTTTTATAGCAATGTCAGCGTTTGACAAAATTCATGTTATCTCTTTATTAAATAATGATAATAATAATTTTATTTTGAGGATATCACTTCAATATATATTCTTGTTGTTTTTTTTTAAAAAAAAAATTTGATTTTAATATTAGTTGAGATCTTTTTAAATACTAACATGATATATAAAACTTTATTTCAATATTTTATTTATTTTTGGTATCATTTAATTTGTTTTATGAGGATGAGTTATGCCTTCTAAATAATAGCTGCCCTAATGACCAGAATGAGGCGATACATGGTGAGTATTATTTTAATTTATTTATTGTGTACAATATTTATGTATCAAGTAATTGACGGTATACTTAATTTGTATATTTTAATCTATGGTGCTAATATTGCCCTATTGTTGTTGTTATTTATTTATTTATTATTGTTATTAATTGTAGTTTTATTATTAATTTTTAGAGTTGAGAAGGGAGTTTCTAGTTGAACTACCCAAATCCGTTCCTTTACACAGAGGAATTTGGATTACAAATTGCGTTGCACATGATGAAACATGAATCACACTAAATAAGAGAAATTGCATAAGTCGTTTTTCGAATGTCCAAATGATAAAATAAAATACTATCCCAACATAATATGTTCGAACACTGAAGATGTCGCGTGGCCTCCAAGGTTACACATTGCTCGAGCCAATAGGTGTCGTCGGACACATAATTCCCTGGAATTTCCCGGCTCAGATGT
Source organism: Ipomoea batatas (assembly GCA_002525835.2). NCBI lineage: Eukaryota > Viridiplantae > Streptophyta > Magnoliopsida > Solanales > Convolvulaceae > Ipomoea > Ipomoea batatas. Next base: position 28,566,867 of record CM008342.1, on the reverse strand, counting down.
TCTCGCTTAAGGTTGCTCCTGCACTGGCCACTGGTTGTACCATGGTCGTCAAGCCAGCTAAACAAACCAATCTGTCTGCCCTGTTTTATGCTCATCTTTCTAAACTGGTATGCAAAAAATTTAAACTGACAATAAGACTGCACATTTATTTTATATATATATATATATATATATATATATAATGTTGAATTGGTTGAATTCATTGTTTTGTAACAGGCAGGGGTCCCTGATGGAGTGCTGAATATTGTGACAGGGTTTGGGCGCACGGCTGGCGCGGCTATTAGCTCTCACATGGGCATTGATAAGGTAAGATTCATTAACAAATGTAGTATAAAACAACATCGTACAGCTGCTAAAAACTAATTAACAACCTCAATTTTCTTGTTTTTCCAGGTTTCTTTTACAGGGTCGACAGAAGTAGGGCGCCTGATCATGCAGGCTGCAGCTGCTAGCAACTTAAAACCTGTCTCATTGGAGCTCGGTGGGAAATCGCCTTTCATAGTTTTCGACGATGTCGATGTTGATCAAATTGCTGGTCTTGCTCTAGCAGCGCAGCTTCCACATTTAACAAGGTAAACCCGGCCTAAACCTTAAAAAAGTTAATTTGAATCGAGTCAAACTAACACTGAAAAGTTGAATCCAACCAATCAGTTAGTTTAATAATTTTTTTTTTCTATTTTTCAATGTGGAACTCTCTCAATGAACCGATTCTTGTGTTTTTAACATTTCCAGGGCGAGATCGTGTGTTTGTGCAGGAGGGGATTTATGATAAATTTGTGGAGAAAGTGGTGGAGAAAGCAAAAGCCAAAGTGGTTGGAGACCCTTTTGATCCAAATTAATGTTCAGCAGGGACCCCAAGTATATATATACATGAATTAATTCGGAAAACCCTATGATCTCTTAGCATTTAGCACAGTTTCCTTAAACTCCATTACTCCACTTGTCTCAGGTTAGCAAAGCCCATTACGAGAGGGAAGGGGCAACCTTGTTAGCCGGTGGGAAGCCATTGGATAGGAAAGGATACTTCATCGAGCCCACCATATTCGCAGATAGATGTCACGGTGAAATTCTTCCTATGATCTCGACATCTCGTTCTCTAATTCTGTTATCAAATTAATGTGTGTCCGTCTCAACTAAAAAGCTAAATATAATTCTGACTGGTCTTGTGCAGGATGACATGATCATTGCCAAGGAAGAAATTTTTGGACCTGTTATGTCTATACTGCAATTTTTATGCCATTTTTAGTGAAAAATAAAATGAGTTTATAATGACACGAATCTCAGGTCAAATGCAGGAGCGTGGACGAGGTGATCGGGAGGGCGAATTCGTCAAAGTATGGATTAGCAGCCGGGATCATGACGAACAACTTGAACTAACATTGCCAACACGTACAGTGTCGCGGTCAGTGAAATCAGGGGTTATATGGATCAATTGCTATTTTGCGTTCGACTCAGATGCCCCATTCGGTGGCTACAAAATGAGTGGATTCGATAGAGAAATGGGAATGGAAAGTCTTTCTAAGTATCTTCAAGTGAAGACTATTGCCACTCCACTCCTGTCTATAACTCTCCGTGGCTGTAATCCATCTCCTATGATTTTGATGTAATAATCTGTTTAGTATCCATTGCAATGTTCAGATTCCATGTTAGACAACAGCTGTGTTTTTATTGGCCTGATTAATTATATTATATTACGAATATGAAACTCGTGTTTTTTATTGGATTGCTCGAGTGATTATATTATATTTACAAATATCAAACTCAATCAAATTTTGTTGAATTGTTTAGTTGCTTCTTATTTGCCTACAACTTGTTAGTTTATGTATATAAACAAATCCAAATCTAATTAATTGTGTTTATATTTAATTAAAAATGATGTTTTAAATGTTCATTTTAATGTAATATTTTCGATGGGATCCTTTCTGACTTGGGTCAAAAGTCAGAGTAAAGAAACACAGAGTCACATTTGTCTTACATTAGATCAGAGTCATCAGACAGAGGTGTATAGCTTTTGTGT
>CM008342.1:28546783-28561682 GCA_002525835.2 Ipomoea batatas | reverse complement strand
AATTGAAGCGGAATCATTCTATTTTACTCTTATTGAATTAAATAAATTAGTAGTTACACCAAAAAATGATACATATGTATTTCTTTAATACCATGAAAAAAATAAAAAAGAATAGTTTGAAACCAATCATATTAACTACTTGGGAGATTTGTTGACAATGAAAGTACTCAAATAACCCATTACCCAGCAAATTGAAGCGAGAAACTACATTTTAATATCTTTGGAATACATAATATTTTAGATTTTCAAATTTTTATTAATTTATTTAATTTTTTTTCTTAAACTAGGGATTTCTTTATTCACAACAACTCATTCAACAATAATGGTTAAACTAAATGAACCCAAACAGAACACCTAAAGGAAAGTCCATGGCTCCTATATCATAATCTCATTGCATGACGTTGTCATCTATGCTACCAACAACAACCGAATCGCAAATAACACACTACCAACAAAAAAGAAGAGAACAAATAGTAAAGATGAAGACAATGACAATGTTGCTCAAAAGAGAATTAAGAACACTTAGAAAAATTCAAATTAAAAGTAGTATTTATTTAGACTATCATTTTTAGACCAAATATTTAGACTATCGATTTACAAGGTTGCAAACATTTATTTTAGTAATAATTATAATGAATTTTCTATATTATCTTTGATTCATATACTTTGAGTTAGATATTTAAATTAAAAAATTCGGCATTCAATTACCCATGTATAAACTTCTCCTATATAATATTGCATTGATATGCTTTGAAATATTTATTTAAATATAAACATTGGGCATTAACCCATTCGCGCAATGCGCGTATAAAACTAGCATAGATAAGAAAGTCTGAAGGGACAATGTGAACTGTAGTCTAGATTTGAACTGTCCAAAAATCATAACTTATAAGTTTTACCAAAACGAAACTCTATCGAATTATTATATTTTGTCAATGCAAAAAAAAATTAAAAAATTGAGCCTTGATCATGCACGTGTCTTTTTCCCCTGCTGCGTTTGACCAGAATTCTTGTTGCATTTATCACAAATTCACAACTCAATACCTTGCTATTTCCTTCACACAAAAAAAAAATAAAAATACCTTGCTATTGTCAGGGATGGAGCTACCGTGGGGCAGCTGCCCCCAACCCCACCCCATGTATATAAAAGAAGGGGCTCCTGTGCATTATGTTTCTTAGGTGAGAAATAGGATAAAATTATGACCATAAATCTATTTTAATCTAACACACAATATTACCTTCTAATTTCTAAAACACGCGTACAAATAATGGCAGGTTTGTAATTACACTAACAATCTAAAACGTATTTTGTTAACTGCATATTTCATCAAACACGATTCTTTCCTCCCTCGCCAATCTTTCCTTCATTCGATCAAATCAATTCTTGATTAACCAAATCTATTTGCATAATTAGCAAAACCTACGTTACTCGATCGACACAATGGATGAAGGTAAGTAGGTAACTCAATTCTAAATTATTTTAATCCATCGGTGTTATGAAATCACAATTATATTGATGAATCTTTGCACATTCTTTACACATTCGTTGATACGAAATCACAATTATATTGATGCATTCTTGCACATTCTTTACACATTCGTTGATATGAAATCACAATTTTAATCAATCTATTTAATTGATTATCTATAAGAATCTGCAATGGAAGGAATAAACGTACTTGTGCTCTGTATGGCACAACAATGTGAAATATATAAGCATACAACTAACCTTCGAGATGGTTAATAGTGTGAACTGAAAGACTGAACAATGTGCACTGTTAGGTAGAAAAATGTGCACTACTAGGCATAACAATGTGCACTACAAGAATAAAAAAATATGCACTAGAACTAATAGGGAAAATTAATATGAAGTCTACGCAATTTTATTTGATTAGCTATAAGAATGTGCACTAGAAGACACATAATTGTTCTCTGTATGGCACAACAACATGCACTACAAGCATAAAACTAACCTTTGAGATGGTTAATAGTGTACTATGAACTTTAAGACTGGACAATGTGCACTGTGTGAATGAAAAATGCGCTCTGTATGGCAAATAAATATGCAATGTAACCTTTTCAAACAATGATTGACTTTTTACCTTTTGCACTTACATGATATTTTATATCTTTCAGTTCTAGTATCGTTTCTGAATGACCTCACATCTGACACCAATTTGAATACTTCTAATGCAAATTCCAGTAACATTGAAGGTGGTTATAGTTTGGATATATCTCCAGTGTGAAGATTGGAGCTCGCAAACCTAATGTTGGTATATGACATTCAGTAGTTTGGAGGTTGTTATAACCTTTTACAAGAACTATGTTGCTAAAGTGGGCTTTGATATAAGATTTAGTTCTATTATAAAGTTTAACGATGGGATGATTCTGTCAAAATACATTCTTTGTAGTAGAGACGGATATAAGAATGTTATTGGTGGTTCTAAATTGAATGTGGATGAAGCAACAAGTTCTTCGATTACAAAGAGGAGAAGAATTGAATCTCAAATAGAACAGGTTACAAAGCCAGAATTGTGTTTAAATTCATAGAAAATCTTGGTTATGTTGTTAAAAAATTTGAAGAAAGACATAACCATTGTATGTCATCAGTCCTAACAAAACATCTTTTAAAGGTCAATAGAAACATTGATGTTGGGCAACAAAAATTCATTACGAATTGTGCACGAGCAAATATTGGGCCAACAAAATCATTTAACTTATATAAGGATATGGTGGGAGACTTTTCCAATGTAGGTGCAAATAAAATCAAAGGAAAATAAAGTAAAAAAATAACTCGTGTTTGAGTATTTAAGAAAAATATAGTCAAAGGAAAACATTCATTCTAGTGATTGAAAAAAAGGCCCAATTTGATAGAAAATGCCCTTCTAATTATTAGTCAGAAAATATTTTTCGAATTCTTTATCTTCCTGTATTTATCTTCTTTCTCATCTCTTTTCAAATTAGTTTTCCCGAATTATTATTACAACCACCACCACTTATTATTATTATTATTATTATTATTATTATTATTATTATTATTATTATTATTATTATAACAAATAATATGTTCATTTTCAGGACAAAAAAAATCATTTTTTCAATTTTCAGTTAAAGAGAAAAAAATACTTTTCTGACCTTCAGCCAAACATTAAAAAATTAAATTATTTTTTAAAAATTGAGCCACTTTCTAAATATCAATTTCTAAAAACATTTTTCAGATTTCATATGGACCCCGAGTATCAATACCTTGTGAGCCCTATCAAGATTATAATTTTTTTTTTAATGTTCAAATTAGTCTTCAGACCTATAAAGTCCGGTATCGAATATGAAAAGAAATTTTAACAATAATATCCATAATTCCATATACTCATAAAATATATAACGGAAATTAAAAAAAAAAGAAAGAAAAAAACCACTTGAATTAAATTAAAATTTAAGATTTCAACTCAATCATACGTAAGTACGTCTTGGTGCAAGCCTTCCTAATCATCANCTAGGAAGGCGTAAGGGAATTCGCAAGCAAGCGGATTAAGCACAAGGGCTAAAAGTGTTCGAAAGCTAGTCCGAAGCATTTGTATGAGTGAATCATGCTAAGAACAAAACAATTAATGCAAAAGAATATGAAACAATTAAAGGGAAAGGGGATTCAAATCAACTTATCAAGCATGTTCACCCTCGATTTCCTATGGTCCTAGGACTTGGCAACGCTCATTGGACACGATTGAGACAAGATCACTAGTGCCAATGCCACTCTCGTGGACAATGACCTCTCTCCCATGCCTTAGCCTTATTATCATAATAACTAGGCTAGAAGGGACAATTCATCAAACACTTGGTGTGCCTCTTGCCGTCCAATATCCCTTTTCTCAAAGGTGAGAAGGAAATGTGGATGGTGAGGGCTAGGTATACTCCTTACTCTCGTAGGTGAGTATTCCTATCCTAATTCTCTATTGCAATCGGATCCTTGTTGGCATAGAGTCAAGACAATCATCCCAATCCACAATCAATCATCAAACAAGCATTATCCAATCCTAGGTTTGAGAAATTTAGAACTCAAGGGAGATTATGCAAGACTAATTGATTCAAATCCTCAAAAGATCTAGCTACTCATGGAGAAAATTGAAATTAGAAAGCAATTGAACTAGCAAAACAATAGAATCAAATCAACAACTAGGAATTGAAATGCAAGAATAGAAAATGAAACTTAGCTTGCAATTGAAGTAGAATCCTTGAGTACTTTGTTCAATACAATCTTGATATGTGAATTCCTCTCTAAATCTAGCTATGGAACATGATTTTGGAGTGCAATTGAGCTATGGAATGGAGAGAATTTGAGAGCTAAAACCTAGAGAGAGAAAAATTCTATATGGAGAGTAGTTGATGATGATGATCCCCTGAAAATGGTTCCCTCTTCCCTTTTAAAGAGTGACTAACCGCCAAATTCCCGCTATGGACGCAAGGCTGGACGCGCGTCTAGTGGCGCGTCTAAGGCGTGCTGCTGTTCTTTCTTCAAAACTTTTGAGGGTTGATTTTTAGACGCCACCTTGGACGTGCGTCCAAGGTAGGCTTCTGTTCTGATTTCAAAACTTCAGAGAGTTGAATTCTTGACGCGCGTCCATGGGCGCGTCCAAGGCAGGTCTCTGTTCTGCTGTTGAAACTTTAGAGATGGGAATTCTGGACGCCGTCTTGGACGCGCGTCCAAGGCCTATTTTGTCATCCAACTTTGGCTCGTGAATTCTTCTTCAAAATATCGCCATTTCCTGCCTTTAAACACTTCTTTTTTCCTACAAAGCAATCAGTGAAGTGTGGAACGGGGTACGATGACAATATAACGTATTCTAATGCAATATAGGATTAAATCACTCATCAAAGCAATGATTTATGCACTAAACGATCCAAGAATGACTTTATGAAGTAGGCATCTTTTGCACTTATCAAAGCAATATAAAGATCTTAGACAAGAAAACACAAATATTTTGTCAATAATTACAACCAACTCTAAGAAAGATAAGAAAGCTAAGCTTCGTTGTGTGATTTTTGCTTAACTTATTTTCGTAGGCATCTCATCTAATAGCATCACTTCCGAGGGTCGAGCGAGGGTGACTGGGTTTAGGATTTAAGATTTAAGATTTTAGGGTTTAGGGTTTTAGGGTTTTAAGGTTTTTGGGTTTAGGGTAGAGGTTAAGAGGTTTTGGGGTTTGAGTTTAGGATTTAAAGTTTAAGATTTTAGGGTTTTGCGTTTATGGTTAAGCTTAGGGTTTTTAGGATTTAGGGTTTAGGGTTTAAGATTTTAGGTTTAGGAATTGCAAGGTTTAGGGTTTAAGGTTTAAGGTTATGATTTCGGGTTTGCAAAAAGGGTTTAAGGTTTAGGGTTTAGGGTTAAGGTTTAGGATTTAGGATTTGGGTTTTTAACGTTTTAGGGTCTAGGGTTTTAAGATTTTAGCATTTAGGATTTAAGATTTTAGGGTTTAGGGTTGCAAGGTCTAGGGTTTAGGTTTAAGGTTTTGGGGGGTTTTGGGGTTTAAGATTTTAGGGTTAGGGTTTAGGGTTTGCAAGGTGTATGGGTTAGGGTGTTTAGAGTTGCATGGTTTAGGGTTTAAGGTTTAGGATTTAGGTGTCTAACGTTTTAGGGTTTAGGGTTTTAAGATCTTAGCATTTAGGATTTAAGATTTTAGGGTAAAGGTTAAGAGGTTTTGGGTTTTTAGTTTAGGATTTATGGTTTTAGATTTTAGGGTTTAGGGTTTAGGGTGTAAGGTTAAATTTTTTTTTTTTAAATTTCCACTTCATATCATCATAAATTTTTTTTACATGGGATCCAAAAGTGATCACCCAGATATAAGAAGCCATTCGGCTTTACACAAATTTCTTAATCAACTAAACAACATACACATTACTTCAAAATATCAAAACCGCATGAGCTCTCACAACCCAACCATCCTCCTTGTGTTATCTCCTTTCCACATTATGCATGCAAACAATCCATCCATCAAGCTAGCTCAATCTTATCATACACCAAATCAGTCACAAAGTCTCCTCACCACTCTCAATAGGACCACTCTTATCCCCTTTAGAAATGCTTCATCATGATCCATGCCCTGTACATCATATTGGGACCGATGCCCTCAGGGTGCTCCATGGTTATTACCCTTAATGGACCAGCTAACCCCACCTAGCACAGAGCTCTGTGTTTTACCCAGAGGCATTATACATGCTAGCCATTAAGCAATAATTCCCAAGCTAATCTACTCAAAGCCACCCTAAGAGATGACACAAACACCCCCTGTACAGATTTCTGTATGGTTATCAAAGGGTGCTTTTTGTTGTGTACCTCAAAGCAATGGTCTAAGCAGCAAAGCCATACCACCCTTAGAGGAAGAGAAGAACCACTCTCTGCAGAGCTCTGCAGTTTTACAGAACAGCTCCCTTAACTTCCCCTCTAAGCAATGGCAAAGGCTAAACAAGTTTCATACTCCATCTGTTCTTCTTTTTGTTTCTGTTTGTTGCTTTTCTTCCCCCCCCCCTTTTTTTTTCAAACATATTCCAATATCCATGCTTTTGGAGCCTTAACAAACATTCCCAATTCTGTGTTCAAGTTTTGCTGGATCAAGAAGAGCATAACAACCCAACTCCCTCTAATCTACCCCAGGTCATTTGTGACTTCCCTTGCTGCAGATAAGACAAGCTCACTTGCTACAAAGGTTAGATCCACAATGTACTAAAGAAAGATTACAAGGAAAGAAGTGTAAGGTTAAGGTTAAATTTAAGGTTTAAGGTTTAGGGTTTAGGTTTAAGGTTTAAGATTTGAGGGTTTAGGGTTTGCAAAGTTTAGGGTTTAGGGTTAAGGTTTAGGGGGGGGGGGTTTGGTGTTTAAGGTTTTGGGGTTTATGATATTAGGGTTTTAATAGATTTTGGGTTTAGGGTTTAAGGTTTAAGATTTTAGGTTTATGGTTTAGGGCTTAGGATTTGGGGTTTGCAAGGTTTATGGGTTAGGGTGTTTAGAGTTGTACGGTTTAAGGTTTAAGGTTTAAGATTTTAGGATTTAATATTTTAGCATTTAGGATTTAAGATTTTAGGGTTTAGAGGGTTGCAAGGTTTAGGGTTTGCAAGGTTTATGTGTTAAGGTGTTTAGGGTTGCACGGTTTAAGGTTTAAGATTTTAGGGTTAGGGTTTAGGGTTTGCAAGGTTTAGGGTTTAGGGTTTAGGACTTAGAGTTTAAGGTTTAAGGTTTAGGGTTTAGGGTAGTTTTAAGAGGTTTTGGATTTAGGGTTTTAGGGGGTTAGGTTAAGATTTAGAGTTTAGAGTTTTGAATTTAGGGTTTAGGGGTAGAATAGGTATAAATACCCCTCAAGGGGCCTCATTTGTAACAATCCAAGAGTGAAAGTAATATAAGTTCCCTACAAAGCTAAAGTGTTCCCTTTAGCTTCGTTGTGTGATTTTTACCTAACTTATTTTCGTAGGCATCTCATCTAGTAGTATCACTTCCGAGGGTCGAGCGAGGGTGACTGGGTTTAGGATTTACTATTTAAGATTTTAGGGTTTAGGGTTTTAGTTTTTAAGGTTTTTGGGTTTAGGGTAGAGGTTAAGAGGTTTTGGGGTTTGAGTTTAGGATTTAAGGTTTAAGATTTTAGGGTTAAGCTTAGGGTTTTTAGGGTTTAGGGTTTAAGATTTTANATTATAATAATGAAAATAATTATTATTTATATTAAAATAAAATTATAATAGTTATAAAGATTAATAATAATTATAATAAAAATGTACGGAGTATATAAATTTTAACTTATAATTTATTATAATAAAAATAAATACATAAATTTATAAATATAATGCTTATGAACTAAAGAAATTCAAGAAAAAAAAAAGGAAAAATGGTCAAATAAACCCCTAAACTTTACACAAAAACTCAATTAGGACCTTAAACTTTTAAAATGGTCAATTAAACCCTCAAACATGTCAAATTGAGTCAAATACATAACCGGTAAAAAATAACCGAAAAACGCACCAGTACGCCTTCTCCGGCGAGTCGCCAGAGAAGGCGACCAAAATGTCGCCTTCTCCTAGGAGAAGACGATTTGCCAGAGAAGGCGACCACAATGTCGCCTTTTCCCAGGAGAAGGCGACCATCGGAAATGGTCGCCGGATGCCAGAAGTTATCGCCGATCACTGGACTAATACAAAAAACCTGTAATAACGGGTCATTTACCTGTTTTGAGGCTTCATTGTCTCAATTTGACATGTTTGAAAGTTTAATTTACCCTTTTAAAAGTTTAGGGGTCTAAACTTGTCAAAGACCTTGTAGTCCAGTAGCATCAAACCCTTCCCTTTATACGGGAGGTGGTGGGTTCGAACCTCAGTGGAGGCAATACTAACTCTTGTGCTTCAATAGGTTGAGAAAGTAGTTGTGAACAGATACTGTATTGTAATAGAGATAGTAGTATTCAAAAAAAAAAAAAAAAGTTTAGGGGTCTAATTATATTGATTTTTAGTGTAAAGTTTATGGCCTATTTAACCCTTTTTCTCAAAAAAAATTATTATTTTTGGATGTGAGCCAGGTCGGACCAATATTTTTGTTGTGTGATTTAGCCCAACATGACTCATATTTAATTAGATATTTATTTTTGAGTACTATTGATTTTGTTATAATACAGTATCTGTTCATAATTACGTTCTCAACCTACTGAGGCACCAAAAATCGATAAATGTAATAAATATGAACAAAAGTAATTGAAAAACAAAAATAAGTTCTTTTGGGTTGTGGGCTGGGCCAAAGTTTTATTGTTGGTCCGGCCTAGCTAATTCTTATTTTAATTGGTCAATAATAAATGTAATGAGTCTAAATTAAAGAAAGCGATGAAAAAAAAATTAAATTAATAGGGTACATAAATTCTCAACCAAGCGCCACCTAGTTCTTTGGTTGTCGTCTAGTCATAGATTGGGTTTTCCATCTTGTATTGCAAGAGGTTTTAATCATTTTGTTTTTTGTTCTTTTTCAAGCTGGACTTGTGGTGGCGTTGGTGAGAGGATGCATGGTGGCAGAACTTGGGATGTTGGTCTTATTTTGTAGAGACAATTAAGTTGTTTTGGCAAATTTAAAGATTTTGAAGGTTGATTTAGTAGATATATGATGGTCTTAATTGGAAGGTTGCTACAAGATGGGGAAGTTGACAGTGGTAGGGGAGGATGAAAGCCCATTTTCTAATGAGTAATAGTTGAGCTTTTTGTGGGCAACATTAATATGTCCAAAGAATTTTGTTGAGGTTAGTACTTTAGTTTGAATGTTAAGCTTTTATCTCTTTGTATGCATGGGATCTTCATTTGTATTTTACATTAATCGTGATAATAAAATATTCATTGATGCTTGAAGTGAAAAAAAAAACATTTCTTAATTATATGGCATTTCTACAATCCCATAGTGCAAGGCAAGAGGAGCAAATGACGTCCTTATATTCATACAATGAGAGGCAAGATGAGCAAATCATGCGCACAAGGGAAGCCGTATAGAGAAATGCCAAGATGGTTGAAGATCTATAAGGTCAATTGGCTAGCCACTTCCATCCACTCTCATTTGGCGGTCAATGAAGGATTCCACTACTCCAAGGCAAAAGAAAAAAAGAGATTTGAAAAAGAAAAACAATTGTTGATGTTTGATTTGTGATGTGTCCCACTAAAACATTAGGTTTCATATGCGTGGGGTTCTGCCTTACATTTCTTTATTTTCTTGCACTTTACATGCTTTCTAGTTAATTGCTTTTAATTTAGGCATTTTCATTACTTGCACTTGTAATTCTTAGATTTCTATTTTTTTTCATTTGATGTTTTAATATGCTTTACTCTAGACTATGTTTGATGTTCTATTAGCTTGATATTGTTTTCATTTTACAATTGAGTTTTTTCCTACCACTATTTTAAATATAAATATTTAAAATAAATGCCTATTTTCTTATTATTGATTATGGTAGTATAATGATTATAGATATACTTATTTTACTATGGGCTTTAGACAAAACTATTTTTATAAATTAGTATTTGAGCACTTAAATATTCTAAGCCCATACTATATTATTTTTATTATAGGGCCATGGACCTAATAAATTACCCTAAGATCAATTATGATTATATTGTAACTAGTCTTGACCCAACTAATATAGCCCAATGGTGTAGTTTTTCTATAAATAGCCATAGCCCATTTTGGAAACCTACCCTAAATGGAATATAATTCATGAGCCTTCCCCTTTCAGACATCAGCAGCCGAAACCTTTCTTTGTTTCACATTTCCCTTCTCTGCTTCCGTCTTTCTCTCTTGACAAATGGCAAGCATCAGCGTGGGGAGGTAGGGCGGTGCAAGACAGCGGCATGGTTCAGCGGCGTATCCTCCACCGTTCGGCAAAACAGCGGCGACCAGACATCGGCGGTGGCGTGAATGGCCCCTCCGCCTTCCTTTATTCTTTCTCGTCGAAGCTTGGGCTTTTTCCCTCCTGTGTAGCGGCGGCGGATTTTATCCTCCTCCAACGTTTTCCATGCAGCAGCTGTGGCGATCCTCCTTCCCCGTCGACGAAAGAACAATGAGTTCAGCAGCGGATTGTGCAACGGTGCAGCTTCGGCGGTGTGAACTCCTTCATTCGGCCAACGACTGCAACCCCGGTGGCCTTGGTCTCTCTCTCCATGCGACGTTTCTGGGCAGCATCTGAGAAGTGATGGTCGACGAACTAGCAGCAGCGACGGCACGTCCTCTCTCACTCCCATTTCCGTTGATGGTGGCCGGTACATCATAAGAAGGTGGTAGTTCGGTGGTTGCAGGGCTTAGCAGAAGGAGATGAGGTGGTGTGATGGTAGGGCTTTGGCGTGTTGAGTTGGAGGGCAGGGGTTTGAGTCCTTGCTAAGATTTTCATGTTGATTTTTGAGGTAAATCCCTTATTTAAGCTTTGATTGTAGTAATCCGTACAAAATGGTATGTGATTTTAGGCATTATTCCTTGTTGTTAATCCCATCCTTCTTGTTATTAATCCCATCCCTAATAGTGTTTAATCATTGTTATGAATGATAGTGTACTCATGACCCTTATCATGCCTAGGTATAATTATGGTTCAACTAGAGATTAGTTATGGACTCCGGGTAAAGACTATGATAGGTCAATTAGGAATATCAATATCCTTATTTTGGTAGTAGTTAGTGATCATATTAGATTATATCAATTCTCAGGTTCATGATTATGGACCTAGCTTATGGGATGAGCCTAAGTTTGGTGATTGCTATTGGATTAATACGCTTCAAGAGGTAACCATCATGTCCACTAAAACCTATTTTTACACTCTTGATCTATATGCATATGATTTGGTGTTGGAATCCTGTAATTTTTTGGATTATAGCCTTGTTGATGGCCTGTGAACCTTGATTTATGGATTGTTGAACTTGCGTTCATCATCCTTTGTATCTAGATGTGTATGAGCAATTTTTGTTATGGATTCCATGATTTATTGGCTTCTGAGATGTGTAATCTGAGTATTATTCTGAGCATGATTTGTATTCTGGAATGAGTTTGGTGTATTTCTGCTTCGGGTCTGTAATATGTGTTGGGTTGCACTTGCGGTGTACTTGGACGGTATAATGTGTCCTGTCCAAGTGTTCCGTGCATGTCTGTGAGGGGTGGAGTGGCGGAGGGGTGAACTCCGCTGGAAGGTTCCGTTTGCTCATACGGAAGGGTATGGCGGAATGGTGTGTTCCGCCGAGTGGTTTCGTGAGAAGGAGATGGGGAAGTGTGGCGGTGCATTCTGCTCCGTTCGCATGTTCCGCAAGAGTGCTCCTAGTTCTATTCTAGTGAGTCTTTTTGGGGTTTGTTAGCTTTGTTGTTTCCCTTTTTATTCTGGAATGTGTACTGAGCATCTTGTTGAGTATTCCACCTTGATCTTTGAGTATTTATCCCTGATCTTTGGACATTATCTTGATCTCTTGAGTTGTATCATTGGTTCATTCTTTGATTTCTATCCCGAGTATGCTCTGTGTTCGTTTTGTGACATGAACACTGTTGGTGGGTGATTCATGTGGGTGAATCTGAGTTAGTATGTGGGATCTTGAGTCCTTATGAACATCTCTTCTCTTGTTGAATCTTTGATAACCTTTGGGGTTTAGTTGGTGAATCTGAGTTAGTATGTGTATGTTTTGTATGATCTTGTTAGATCGAGGGCCCCGATCTCTTCAAGAGTATAGGATAATCTCTTTGGCGAGATATCGCAAAGAGATGTAGCCCACTACCCACATCTCATGCTCTCGATATGAGAAGATGAGATCCGGAGGGAACTTGTAGACAAAGTGTTTGACAAAATTCCCCAATCGACTGAGGATTGGGAGCTTGAGTGTGACGCCACTCAGGACAATGTTCCAAGCTCCTTCAACCATGCCTCAATGGAAATCGAACCTCTGTTTTGCGTTTCAAACCAATCTCCTTGATATTCTAGCCCCCATCCGATTTTATTTACATTTCCTTACCTTAAATCTTATCAACCTTTACACCCTCACTATTTCCTTTCACCAATCTCTAAATGTTCAACTTTCGTGTTATCCAAACAACTCAAGATAGGAAACCCGTATATTCTCTAATTTGCCATCTGCGAGAGACACGACACTCGGGGAGTTCATGACTCTTCGTTTTAACACCTCCATATCACACATCCGCCTCACCACATACTCACAGCATGTCAAGTGGTAGGCTAGGTGTTCGATAAAATGCCTCAACCGAATGAGGATTGAGAGTCTGAGTGTGACGCCACTCGGTACCTATATCGTGACTCCCTAGTTCAATCCCGAAACCCAATTCCAAGATACCTACGATAATCATCAATCCTTTGGCTTAGCATTGGCATGCATCCCCTTCTTTTCCCTTTTGTATTTTCTATCTTATTTTACCTTCAAACCCTTCAAACCAACCATGGACAAAACCTCTCCCTACGATTCTTGCAACTCTTACCTTTCAACCTCATAAATGCCAACATGTATTCGGTTCCCATTCGCCATCATTGCGAGACATGACACTCGGGGAGTCTTGACTCTTCGTTTTACCACTTCCACCCTTCACATCCACTCACCGGCAAAATACTACATATCACATACCCCCCACCTTATCCAACCATCATACCCCCTATCTAATCCAATCACCATACCCTAACCTTATCCAACAGTCATATCCCCCACCTTACCTAACCGTCATACACCCCAGGCGCCATACGACCACACCCCAGTCGCCATATGCCCCTGCATGCCACATTTCGCATACCGCCACCCCATGGATGAGTCAGATCAACACCCATGCCTACTTTACCTAGCCTCATACCTCATGGGCTTGGCCCACTCTGATATATCCCCATCAGCTACGCTACCTTAGTTAATTAAATGTATTTAATTATTAATTAAATAGATTCATTTTTAACGTAACTTGTTTGGGAGATGACTAGTAAGTCAATATAAAAAGTACATTGTCACAATAGACTTTAGGATATAAATTTATAATGAAAATAACAAATTTCATATTATATATGAGTGTATTCATAATGATGTTTGGTTTTATTTTATGTAATTAAATATTACAAAATAAATTAAATCTCAAAATAACATGGAAGAAATGTAACTTCATCTTTATTATTCTTTTTATTATTATTAGGATTAAGAGTCAAATAACTCTTGAACTATTCTTGAAAATACAATTAACTCCCTTAACTACAAAACAACAACAACAACAACAACAACAACAACAACAATAATAATAATAATAATCTTAAATTGGGTAGGCACTTAAACTTGAAAATAATGCAACTAAATCATTTTTAAAAGTTACGATTAGATAACTAGTTAAAATTAGTTTACTTGGCATCTGCATATCTCCTAAATGTCTATGCGTAATGTATTTAAATAAATTAATAAATAATATTAGTATTTATTTTTCTTCTGCCAGAGAAGGCGGTTAGTTTCATTGCCTTTTTTTTCTTTTTTTCTTTTTTTTTTTTCTTTTTTTTCCTCTTTTTTTTTTCAGTAAAAAGCAACCAACTGGTTGCCTTCTCTGATAGGAGAAGGTGATCATTGGTCATTTTCTCATCTCAGAGAAAGCGACCATTCGGAAGTCACCGGTCGCCAGTGTTAGTCCTCGAAGCATCGCCAGAGTGTCGTCGAAACTTTAGTGTTAGTCATCTTCTCATCTCGGAGAAGGGGATCATTCGGAAGTCATCGGTCGCTAGTGTTAGTCTTTGGAGCATCGCCGGAATGTCATCAAAACTTTAATGACATGCATTTACAAGTTAATAATTATTTTTTGGGCTTGATGCACCAAAAGAACTTATTGATGAAATTAATTATATTTATTTTAAAAGTTTAGAGAGATAATTAATTCTTTAAATAAAAATTGACAAAAACTTGTGTAAAACCGTCTCACCATGAGACGGGTTGGGTCGGTCGGGTCAAGATGACAATGTAATACTTATACGCACAAATGTCATACTTATATGCTCAAATGTAATACTAATCAGGAATAAAACTTTTGTTACTTATAATAGAAAATACAATACTTTTACCTTTCGATTTAAAAGTATTACATTTTTCTTCAAAAGTATTATATTTTCCCTTATAAGTAGGGGCACTTGTCAACATTACTTATTATGAAAAATGTAATACTTTTACTCTTATTAAATAACAAAAATTGTATTCTTGATTAGTATTATATTTGAGCATATAAGTATGCCATTTGCACTTTTAAATATGACATTTGCATGATATTTCGATCCGACTCGACCCGTCTCACGTAAAAAGATCCGTGAGACGGTTTCACACAAATGTGACCCATAAAATTTAGGGATGAATTGACTCTTTCTCTCAAAAGATAATAGAAAGGTTCTACTAAGAAGTCAAAACCTTGATAGTA
>CM008342.1:28514876-28524891 GCA_002525835.2 Ipomoea batatas | reverse complement strand
ATACCTTAAAATATACATGCTCTGGATATATGAAGTGTAAACCTTATTATGTGTACGGTTATGAGATGCTTAATATATTGCAGGATCCACACTGGAACAAGCTTCTGTGGTATTGTGTCGAAAACGGCTCCTATACAGGTTGCTTTTTGCCTGTGAGAGAGGAAAGTGGAGATGATGAATCTGTTGGGGGGAGAAATATAGAGACAAATGATCAGTTTTTTGATGGTAGGGGAGATACTGAGCTTATTAAGCATGAAGCCAATGTCTGGGAAGATCTCCCACCACCTGTTACTGATGAAAATGAATGGTCAGATGGTTGGAAATAACTCTAAGGGTGAGAGAAATTAGGTTTACTTTTGGAGGAACTGCTTGGGGATGACTGGATGTTCTTCTGCAGAAATTTCAAGTTTCCCAACAAGAAAAACTGTTATATATTGTTCTATCCTCCAAATTTTTTGGCTTTTTGAACTCCTTAAATATGAACTAGCTTCTGTCAAGGTCGGTAAATGGCATGCTTAATACTTATTGCCTGTTTGCTAAACATAGTTAGCTTATCAGTTAATTTTGACTTATTTGATTACTATTTGTTGTTTGACTTGGTTAAACAATCAATATAATTATTTAATTAATTAACTTTTTGTAACAGTTTATTGTTCCAAAATGCTAATGTTAAACAATGAACAACCTAGAAAATTCAACACGTATTTTTATATATTCTGATCATATGTACAAGGAAGAGTAGTGCTATTTATACAAGAAAAGAGTTAATCCTAGTAATAAATTTCAAACATCTAAACGTAGGCTCTCAACCAATACCTTATTTCTCTAACACTCATCCTCAAGTTGGAGCATAGATATCATTTATGCCTAACTTGTTGCATATATATCACATGAACCATAGGACTCCACATCTATATTCATAACTTTCAAGACCAACGCCCAAGTTTTGAACCACTCGAACAATCTTTGAATCACGCTGTGCCAAATCAATCCACAACGCACCTTGTCGCACTAACAAAGCTTTCACGAAGCCAAAACCAAGCCATTATCAATGTTGCCTAACACCACAGCGCACCTCTCTCTCGCACCACAAACTATTAGCGCTGCCCAACACCACTGCACTTGTCACTCTCATCATTCACGATTATCATCGTTGCCCAACACCACTGCGTTTTCCCGGTGCATGCACACAAACTGATTCACTCTTAACCATCCTTCTTCAACCGTCAGCCTTCCATAATAGCAACGACATATGCTAGGTCCGCACCACTCCTAGGACTTGTGTTGCCCATCACTGCAACACCCCTGTTTCCTCACATTGAACAAGATGCATTGACTCAACTCATACCCTAGCATTACTCCAAATATGATACTAATCTCATACCAAATTAATTTAAAACAAGCGACAAAATATGGTAAACCAAACACAAACCCTTAAGACTTATTAATATGATAAACCAAACAACATAAAAAACCTATTGCCTAATTATTCCCCTTATAAGCTTTATCAGCTTCATAATCCGACATAAACCTACCGCCCATCCCAGCAGCCACATAGACACCCTCATTATTATCACTTCAACATTTCAACATCAACAACACCTTCACTTCACCACCTACAACCATAATCGCTGACAGTCTGACTGTCATCACCAACCGCTCAACCTGGCATTTGGACAGCCACCTATTCTCCCTGTCGCCACCAACCGGCCCTGGCACTTGGCATCCAGTCATCACCCACCACTACCGTAAACCTAGACCGCCACCTACTCTCCCGTCGTCGTTGTCGTAGTCAGCTACTGGAAAATTTCCACTATCGACTCCTTAATAGAACTAAAACAACATGCCATCAACAATCCATACTCCAACATACCATAAACCATACCGTGATGAAATGAGCTCACCAAAACGAGACGAACAAGAAATTTTTTTCTGTAGGAAATTTCTCCGAAAAATCCCCACGCACCGACGCGTGGCTGCCAGAGCTCTAGTCAGCAGCGGTGCGTGGAGGCTTCATTCACCGCGAAACTTCTGCCTATGACGTCGCCTCCCTATGCTGATCAATGCCTAGAGCTGTCAATACAGGCTAGCGGGATAGGGCGGGCAAAAAAAGCCCGCTCCTTGGAGGGCCTAGGTTTTACAGGCCTAGATCGCCCCGCCCTAAGCCCACGGGCTAGGCGAGCCCCCGCCCTTTTTGTGTGTGTGTGTGTGTGTGTTTTCTCAACAAGGTTTCAGCTGAGGAGTAGGAATATCGGCAAACAGTTTGTAGGCACAACTAAAACAATCAAGCAGAACAGATCTCCTTCAGCTTATTCGTCGTTGATTGGTCCAACGAATACTCGCCGAAATCCCAAATTGGTAACAGAAAATAAAAGGCATCACAAATTCACAACAAATACGCATGCCGAACACCTAAATATCTAATGAACTAATAGGAATTTTAGCATCTAAATTATAGTTATTACACAAACTGTGAAAGGAAACCATAGTTTTACAGAATTTTACATAATCAACCTTATAGAGTTTTACAAAATCCATACACAAACTGTGAATCTGTGATATCAAGAATCAAATATTGAAGAAAATTCTAGGTACCAAAACAAGAGGGCGAGACCAGACTCAGCAGGAGGCGTAACTCGTAAGGCGTTAATCGGCGTGACTGCATGACGAGACCAGCGACCGGCGTAAAGGCGGCTGAGTAGTGGTATGTGGAGGAGAATGGAGAGGGCAGATCGGCAGAGGCCAGAGGGGAGAGGCGACCGAGTTTTGGAGATTTGGAAAACTAGGGTTGATGGCTTAATGTTGGGTTTTGTTTTTATGAAATATTATATATATTTTTATTTTTGTTAATTAGATGGTATTTTTTTAATTAGATGGCGGGCAGCCGGCGACCCGCCAAGCCTGCGGGCCAAAAAAGCCCGCTCTTTGGCGGGCTGCAATTTTCGAAACCCACCCCCTACATAAGTAAGGTCGGGGTAGGCCAAGCCCATTTTGACGGCTCTATCAATGCCCACTGGGCTCTAACACCATGACCTGATTGCAACTTTTTTTTGGTTCAGTAGCCTAATTGCATTTCTAAGTTTTGTTCAGTGGTCAATTTGACCCCCTTATTCCTAAATACTTTCTTTAGTTGTAATTAGAGGAAGAAATTAAATATTGTAAAAACTCTCTATTAATTAAAAGTCCTCAAACACACTCCGTTAGCACCTATTATTCCTACTATGGGTTTCCAAGTCAGAAACCAATAGGTTTCCGGTCGTCGTGAAGTTGGTGTTGCACCGGTGAATGTTGCGAAGAAGAAGCTGTATGCAAAGAAGAAGAAGTGGCGGAAGTCATTTTCCGTAAGGGGGTGTTTGGTTGGATGTTTTCCTACAAGTCGAGGAAAATGAAGTTTTATGTTGTTTGGTTGGGTGAAAAACAATTTCCATAGAAAAAGTTTTCCTTAACAATGAGGAAAACATTTTCCATGAAAATCTTAGGTATTTTGTTTTCCATGGAAAACTTTTTCCATGGAAAACTAGTGTTACAATTTTGCCCCCACCAAACTTTATTAATTACTCTTATTATTATTATTATTATATTATTATTATTATTATTATTATTGTGTAGGGTTATTTATGTCATTATACACATTATTCCTTATCATTCCAAACCCAACCAAACGATGGAATTTATATTCCATTAATTTCTTTTCCACCAACCAAACAATAGAGTCCATTTTCTTGGTAATTTGTTTTCCATGGAATTTGAATTCCATTTCCTTCAAATATTTTTCAGCGAACCAAGCGGGCTGTAAAAGTGCACCTATTTTCCATTGACCGGATTCCATTCTCCATTGACTTTAATATTTTCCTCCTTCCCAAACACTGAAAACTCGGAAAATGCGGAGTTTCCAAGCACACCCTAAATTAAAAAATCTAAGTTCTATTGAAGTTCAAAGACCACTCATTTGGAATGGTAACCAGGTATTATTACACATTTACACTACATGATAGTTAGCTATATATACATTACTATAATATCAAAAAGATTTGTCAAAACCTCATCCAATATAATAGTAGAACTTGATTACAAAATAACAAACGATACAAAAAGAATTCAAAAAAATTGCAAAAGGAATATCAAAGAATGTATATGCAGCAGTACATTTATATATAACCCAGCCAGGCCAGAAAAAGAAATGGGACAAAAAAAGTAAAGAAAAAGGAGAAAATAGATCAGTAAAACTTGAGAAGGCTTGCTCCAAGAGCTGCGAGAAGAAGAAAGAATGAAAGATGCATAGAAGGCGTGGCGGCATCTGGTGTCAAATCAGGCTTGAATCCTGGACTTGAAGATGGGAAGCCAGAGTTAGAGTTGTCTGTTGGAGTTGATGGTGGCAAGCCTCCTGTTGGTACATTATCTTCCACTCGTGGTGGTGGCGGCGTAAATGGAAGAGGAAAACCTGAACCTGCAATTTATCATTATCACTAAAAATTCTACAATTGTTTGGCGGATGTCGGTGAAAGACCAAATCTAGCACTCGGTGGATGAAGGATTGCTGGGCGGAGGTCGATAAAGGGTTTAAAAGGCCAAATTCAGCACCCAGAGTCTCAAAAATGTGATGACGGTCTAAAAGGAAATAAAGTTGCGTCTTCGTTACTAGCTATAACTTTTGGCGTAATAGTAAGCGTTTGATCCTAACCAATGGTTCAAAGTGAAATCATGAGTCCCAACACTAGTTGGTACTGGGAGGGAGAATTGTTGGATGGAGACTAGTAAAGGTCAAGTCTGGCACCTGGTGGGGGAATTGTTGGGCCTCGAGGCCAAGTCTAGCACTAGTGGAGAGAATTGTTGGGCCTCCGAGTTTGAAGGGCTAGACTAGTTGGTGTTTGGAGGGGGAATTATTGGGTGGAAGCCAGTAAATGATCCGATGTGGAGAATTGTTGGGCCTCCGAGTTCGAGGGGACATTGTTGGTGTTAGACTAGTTGGTGTTGGGAAGCGGGAATTGTTAGACAGAGGTTGATAAGGGTTAAGTTTAACACCCAGTGAGAGATAGGACGCAGTAAAATAAGTTGCGTCTTTGCTACTAGCAACGACAATAACAACAGAACAATCAATTGCAGGACTTGTAATAATCTGTGGACTTTTTAATTAAAGGGGAGAAGAAAAACAGAATTTACCTCCTCCAGCAGGACTAGGTGATGTAGGCAAGGGTGATGAAGTTGGTCCAAGAGCTGCTGGCCCTGAAATATATATATCATGTTTTAGAAAATAATCAATTATATATACTCATCAATCTGGTAAACAATTTTAATTCAATTCAAAATGGATAACTTAATTTTCAGCAGTTTTAGTACCTGGAGCTGGAAGAGGAGCAGCAGAAGCTGCATTTCAATCATGAAAATAACAGTTACAAATCAATCATCAGAAACAAAAACACTTACAGATTATTTATAATAATGTGAAATTAAAATCACCTTTGCACTGGACAGGCACACCAGAAACACCACTGTTCCTACAAGCTTTAGGGAGAGAAATAGCCAATGTTCGGTTAATGGGAACGCGAAAAGGAACATTTCCAGTGACAATGAGGCAAAGGCAATCTGTGCCATTGCTCATCAGATACTTGAGTGATTGGCAACAAGTAGAGGTTGGAGACGATGAAGCGCCGCCATTTGTAAGGAAACCAAGGCAAGGAGTGAAGCTTTGCAGCATGGAGGAGCTGCAAGCAGTACTAATCTGCCCATTAACTCCCAAAATAAACACCAAAAAGCCAATAGCTAAAGCAGGGATTAAGCACAACTGCAAATCCTTAGAGACTAATAACCTTCTTCTTACCATTTTTTGTTTTGTTTTGTTTTGTTTTGTTTTCTTGGAGATTTTGGGCGGGGAGGTAATTAAGCTAGGGGCAGTTGTGATTTGGAATGAGGAAATAGAATATGAAAATGGGTTTTATAGAAGGGAAAGGAAAATTCGTTAAATGAGAAAAGAAGGAAATAATTAATTATTTAGATTCAATAATTGATTGGAAGTAGTTTAGGGGCTCAACTACCTTAACAAACTTCATGCGAGACAGTTTGGTTAGGTGACCTTGCAGGAATTTTGGTTCCCTCCTTTTCTTAATTGCGTGTTTCCGACAACACATGAAATGCAAGCTTTGGACTGGTGATTTGCACACCTAATAATCAAATAAAAAATATTTAACATAGGAATTGAAATGCTTTTTAAAATATTAATCAATACCGACTCCACTGATACTCAAGCCCATAATCTTCCACATAAAAGAGTAACTTATGCCACTAAACAACAAGATCCTTGGCTCTCATATTATATATCTAATTCAAATTTATAATAAAAATAACAAGTAAAATAAAATAGAAACATGTATTAATGAACGGAATAAAAGTCAAATAAATTTACAATGAATATAAAAATTGAGTAGTAGATGATTTTAGTTCTCATTAATGATTGAAAAATGTAGATTACTACAAAGTATCCCAGAATATCTAATAGCATAACCAATAGATTATATATAGGATAAAGTCGAACACATACAAACAATTAGTGATCCTAAGCGGTATGGTGAACCAAGTCTAGAACTATTCACGAGTAGTTCTGGGTACAAACAGAAACATAGCATAATATGAAATCAAGCAAGAACGTAATCAAAACACACATACACAGATTATTAACCTAGTTCAAATAGTGATTTTCTTACGTCTGGGGGCATCCAAACTCAGATTGCCATAATGTTATGTGGATCTTGGCCTATGATATGAATAGCCCAAAATATCCTATGAGGTCATCTCATAAATCTTCATATGTGGAATGGATTTGTGAGACGGAATGACGGATCAGATTTAACATAATTTTGATTTAAAAGATTATAGTTTTAATCAGAAGTATCACATTTTTCTCATAAGTATTACACTTTATTTCAATTCATAAATAACAATGAATTAATTTATCTATTATTAGTATTATGCTTTTTCTCATAAGTAGTTGTTTAACCTTTAAATATTACATTTAGATTTAAAACTATTACACTTCCTATTATAAGTAACAAACAAACAATTTGTTCGTAATTTGTCTTACATTTGCCAGTACAACTATTGCATTTCTATCTTAATCTAACTCGTCTAACATATAATGATCCGTGAAACAGTTTCGTAAGAGACTCATCCTGTAATATTTAATTTGATATTTTTTTTTGAGTACTACTGACTCGATCTGTTACAATGTAGTATCTGTTCATAGCTACTTTCTCAACCTAATGAAGCACAAAGAGTCAACAGTTGCCTCCATTGAGATTCGGTGTTAACCGGGACACTGGATGCCACTAGACCACCCACAAGTTCTTTGGCGGATATTTTTAATTAAGAATTGATAAATCATGACAATCAAAACCCCAGCCAACAAAAGCTATTGAGAATTAGCAAAGTTAGTTAAAGTTGTTGAACTTAAAAAACCTACTCATGGCGGCCGGCCGGCCCATATTTCTCCCCTCTCTTTACGTAACTTTTCCCCTATAAATAAATATCCCCGATCGAGCCATTATCTCCCTCATCAACTCCCTTCCTATCACAAACAACAAATCCTTTTAAACAAATCATCAAAACCTATTCTCAATTCAAAGCCAAAACAATGGCTATTCATCATCATCTTACTCATCCTAGCTTCGTCATTTTTGCATTACTACTCTCCCTAACTTCGCCCCTCAACGCCCAAATTGTCAATCTTCCCTGCTCTCCCTCAACGCTCACAAGTTTCGTTCCTTGCTTGACTTTTGTCACCAACAACTCCACGTCATCACCCTCTTCAACTTGTTGCAATGTTCTCAAGTCTGTAACGAGCAATGGCACGTCTTGTCTTTGCTTCATTGCCTCTGGCGCTCCTTTTCAAGTTCCAATTAATCGAAACCTTACCCTTTCCCTTCCCCGTGCTTGCCAGATGCCTAGCATGCCCATCCAATGCAAAGGTTTTTATAAATCCTCATTTTTAAATCTATTTGTTTTTTGTTTTCAATATTTATGTTATTCATGGGTTTAATTTAATTAATTACTTTCTTCAAATTGTAGCTTCTGGAGTCCCTGGTGCACCTGCTCCTGCTTCAAGTATGTTATCATTTCACAAATATTATTCTAAAATAGTCCCACATTACATAATATAAAAAATATGAGTTATACTTGCGTGAGACCGTCTCACGGATCAGGTCAATATGTAAATGTAATACTTATACATGCAAGTGTAATACTAAATCAGGAATAAAATGTTTGTTACTTATAAGAAAAAAACATAATATTTTTTATGACAAATTTAATACTTTTATATTTTGATGTAAAAGTATTACTTTTTTTTATTGTAAGTATTATGGGCTTGTTTGGTTATCAGCGGTTAGAAGTTAGCGTTAGCGGATTGTGTTAGCGGTTATCAAAAAGCGGATTGTGTTAGCGGGTTTGACCAACAGATTGCATTAGCGGTTTGTAAAAAGATGTTTGGTAAAATTAGCTGTTTAGATTAGCGGTTAATATGTAAAATGACCTAAAAGGACATTCATATTATTATATTATTATTATTATTATTATTATTATTGTTATTATAAAATAAAATTTACATTTACAATAACAACAATAACAATAACAATAATAATAATAATAATAATAATAATAATAATAATAATAATACAAAACAAAAAAAATAATAACAAAAAAAAATAAAAAAAAAAATAAGACAAAGGGGAGCCACGGTGGCTCCCCTTGTAAATGATGTGGGATTTTTATCCCACATCGAAATCATATGGAAGAGGAGCACAAAGTGCTCCTCTATATAAGAGGAGCAGTGCTCCTCTTCCAATTAGAAAAGCTCCTAGGCTTCTCAGCGTTGAGAAGCCGTAGCGCCTAAAGGCGCTACAATTAATTAATTTTTTTTTTAATAGTTACAAATGAGGGCTTTTTGGGGAAAATTTATTTTTCCCCAAAAAGCTAAGCTCAAACGCTGCTCATAGCAGCGTTTGAGTTTGCAGCGGTTTGGAGCAATCCGCTGCTCCAAACCGCTGCTAACCAAACAGGTACTTTGGCGTTTTGACCATTGGTCAAAACGCCAAAGTTGGCGGATCCGCCAAAAACCAAACATGCCCTATGTTTTCCCTTATAGGTAATGTTGCACTTATAAAGGAAAATGTAATAGTTTTGATGAAAAGGTAATACTTTTACTTCAAATATAAAAGTATTGCATTTTTCCATATAAGTAATAAATATTTTATTTCTAATTTAGTATTACATTTACTAGTATAAGTATTACCTTTCATCATGATCTGACCCGTCTCGCAGACAAAAATCCGTGAGACGGTACGGTCTCACATAGATACAGTATCCAATTAGTTTAGAACTTTTAATTTGGATTGAATTAAACATGCCAACTACAGCTGAATATTAAAATAACACATTAATGATATGATGATTGATGAAAATGAATACAAATTGCACATAAATTACCTTTTTATTGACAAAGATTTGATGCACAGGTCCTGTTGCTGGGGCACCCACTTTGTCACCGAAACCGGCCCCTGGTCCTTCTCGAGACCCCACAGGTACTATGCAATCCTTTGTTTTATTTATTTTTTGTCCCTAACAAATTTTCAGGCAATTTTAAAAGTTAGAAATTTCAACTTATATTGTAACTTTAAGCATGATTTAAAGTTAAAAGATTCAAAAGTAGCCCGCAAAGGGTTTAGCTTACTAGGTCAGTAGACATTATTTAGGTGAAATGGTCATGGTTCAAAATTTGACAGCTGTAGTGTGAGAATTAATTCTAAAGTGAACTTATATTTTGTTCGTCCGTGATTTAGATTCACCCAAATGTTCTGTCGGGCAGGATGACTATTGTAGTTTATTAAAATAATGTATTGATTCCAATTTTAATTACAATATTACAAACTACTTTAAGTAACTAATTAAAGTGTTTCAAAAAAAGAGTAACTAATTTAAAAAAAAAACATTAGACAAAATTAGTCTTTCAATTATTGAGAAGTAGAAA
>CM008342.1:28467780-28478967 GCA_002525835.2 Ipomoea batatas | reverse complement strand
ATCTCAATATATAATAAAAAAAATTTATCCACGCCCGGGTAATTGGACAATTATTTGTTCTAATTCAAAGGAAAACATCAGAAAACATAATCGATCCAATCAATTTCATCAATTGCGCTATATAATATTCGATGTTATAATATATATAATTGTATATTGATCCAAATATTCTTTAAATATTATAACAAATCCATTCCGTGCAACGCACGGGCGAAAATACTAGTGATAATAAAAAAACACTACAAGAATAAAAATTGAATTACCTATGAATCTATCTACAAATTAAGTACTTACAGTTTAAATATCTGTAGATTTACTCATTTACATACAAATTTACATAAGTACATTAACTACCTATGTATTGTATTAATTAATCTACACGTTTGTGCATTAACAAAATTAATTAACAAATTTAATTTTTCTTCTAGTGAAACTTTGAAAATCTTAACAGAGTGTGTGGCACGGCTAGCACGTAATTAATTTATTTGGAAAATTTTGAAAATCTTAACATAGTGTGTGGCACGGCAAGTTCGTAATTAATTTATTTGGACAACCCATTGGTGGAAGTCCATTTGTATCTTTAAACAGTAATAATGTTACACGAGCGTATGTCTATAGGAATCTTCATTTGATTTTTGAATTAAAAATATGACTATAAGAAATAATTTCGTTCACTAAGGATGTAGAGTGTGGTGGTAATAACTTGTTGTGAATTGAGACAGTTCTTCATGAGAATTGTTGTATTGTTATTATTTCAGGATGCAATCGATATATGTAAATATAATAGGGTAAAATGAGAAAGACAATAATAGAGTGAGAAGAATATGGGGTGAGAAATTTTATTAATATTTAGGGTGCTTCAAAAAAAAAAAATATTTAGGGTGCGTTTGGTTCGCACATGGGAAACGGAATCGAAATGGGTATCAAATACTTGATAATGGTAATGAGTTTTTGTGAAAGTATTTAGCATGTTTGGTAGTTGGGTAGAATGAGAATGATTATTAATAGTTGGGGAAGAAATGAGGAAAGGAGATGAAGCCCTTATTTAATAAGGGTATGGATTTTCTCATTAATAGGGTATTCCAAACCCATAGTAGCATTCACAAAACCTATCAACCAAAGACAAGCAATCACTTTCATACCCATTTCTTATGCCTAAAGCCCTAAACCCACCAACCAAACACACCCGTAGGGTATTCGCTACAGCCTACAGTGATACATATAAAGAATTTATATAACTAAGGTAATTGAATTGACATCCACTTAAACTCCTAAGTTATTGTATTCTATTACAATTTACAAGTTTTTTCATTAATAAATTAAATTTAAATATTCTCATGTGTTGCATCACAACTAAGTATGGGAAGAATTTATACAGACAACCCATTTATGGACATCAATTTGTGGCCCAATCTTTAGAAGAGCTGTAAATAATTTATACAGACAACCCATTTATGGACATCAATTTGTGGCCAAGTCCTTAGACCAGCAATCATTATTGCATGGACCATGGTCCACACAGCTGTGTGGACCAAAAATAAAAAGTACATTATTTTTGTACTGAAGGTACATTATTTTTGTACTGCAGGTACATTATTTTAGGGTACATTATTTTTGTACTGAAGGTACATTATTTAATATATACTATCAAATAATGTACCTACAGTACAAAAATAATGTACCTCCAGTACAAAGATAATGTGCTTTTTATTTTTGGTCCACATAGCTGTGTGGACCATGGTCCATGCAATAATTTGCCTTAGACCAGCAATGCTTATAAGGCGGCTGTTATGCCATGGACTCAGGTCCACCTTGCAAAGTGGTTCCAGGTCCATGTTTACAATTTTAGTACTCTATGTTTATAATTTTAGAACTTTATGTTCACAGTTTTTAAATTCTATGTTCACAATTTCGGAACTCTATTTTCATAATTTTTAAACTCTATGTTCACAACTTCAGAATTATACGTTCACAATTTCAAAACTCCATGTTCACAATTTCATAACTTTATATTTAATAGTGTAACACAATTTTTGAATCTATATAACAAAATTGTGAATATAGAATTAAAAAAATTGTGAATATAGAGTTCTAATATATGAACATATAGTTCTAAAATTGCGAATATAGAATTTTTAAACTGTGAACATGGACCTAAGTCCACCTTGCAAGGTGAACCCGGGGTCCATAGCATAATTTGCCCTTATTAGGTGGATTGTCCATATAAATGTGTGGATAATGCATAAAATACATTATTTTTAGGCAATTTATATCATGGGCTAGGGTCGTTCACAGTGCATATTGAATCCTGGTCCAATACACATAATTTGACTTTATAATGTACAGAATTCATGTTCATAATACACAATACATTGATAAACATAACTGTGAACCCGGATATAATACATAGAATTTGACTTCATAATGTACATAATTCAAATTCATAATGCACAGAATTCATGTTCATAATACACATACACATAAACACAGTATAATGAAAATGAATTAAACACTTAACATAATACACAAAATTGATGTTCATAATGCACATAATTCATGTTCATAATGTACATAATTCATGTTCATTATATCGTGCTTATGCGTATGTATATTATGAACATGAATTATGTACAATATGAAGATAAATTTTGTACATTATAAAGTCAAATTATGTGTATTTGATCAAGGTCCACAATGCACTGTGGACCCTGGTTCATGATATAACAATTGTTATTTCTATGATACATTTTTTTTTTTTTTATGTATAGAGTACATTATTGTAAATTTGTAATGCATAAGGTACACTATTTTAGTACATAATGTTTAAGGGTCAATGGCACAAAAATAAGGAATTTCTTGGTATTATTATTGTTTGTTGGATCTCAACATTACACTGTACTTACTTCTTACTGTCTCATTCATCCTGTTACTACTGTAAGTCAATCACGTTTAACCATAGAATTCTTTAGCTATCTGATTTTCATATCCTACTTAAAACCAATTGGTGATAAGTAGGTAGACATTAACCATTTAACCACATCCCTGCATGGTAAGCCACAATGCCACGTCTCAAATCGAGCCGGAGTTGAACTCGGCTAACCCAACCGACACTCAACAATCCTCTTCCATCACCTGTCGGAACCTTTGAACACCAACTCGGCTAACCCAACCAACATTTATTTTTCTTCTCCAACTAATTATTACTAATATGTATGGAGGCAACTGTTGACTCGTTGTGCTTGAGTAGGTTGAGAAAGTAGCTATGAACAGATACTACATTGTAACCTGAGTCAGTAGTACTAAAAAAAAAGACTATTTTAAAAATAAGAAATAGCACTTACAAAAATAAATAAATAAATTTTGAATTCGCGGTTCAAAATCGAAATTTAAACTGAACCGAACCGAACCGATTTATCAAAATAAGTGTTTGATGATTTTCACTATATATGATTGCGGTTCAGTTTCACTTCACGGTTCAACAATTATTTTATTTTATTTTATCGGTTCTGAATAGTAACTAGAGCCGTTCATACTATTTCGGAATGATTGCTACAGTGTCCAGTTAGATTCGAACCGAATCATGGTCATCCATATAAGCAAATAATTTGTTGGGGAAGAAAAATAAATGATATAGTTATTTTTAAAAGAAAAAATATTAATTTAACATCACAAAAGGAAAATCGTCACTTTAATAACTCAGGGAAAAAAGTATCATTTTTCCTAGTATTAATAAAATTACTTTTAATTTGTTTTTTCTTCTTCAGAATTGTATAGTCCAGCATTGATTGGTCAAGTGACCAATAAAAGTTTGACACTCATAAAACTTTAAATTCAATTGGTTTTGATAATTAATTTGAAAGTTTCAAATGTCTAAATCTACTCTCTCTTTTTTTTTTTCGGTAAATGTATAAATCTACTATTGAATGAAATGAAAAATGAATTTATATTACTAGTATATTGTATGAAGAGTAAATTTCACTTTTAGTCTTTGACTATTATAGCATTAAATTATCATTTTTTTGTCAGATCACGAAGTGTTTAAGCATATTCTAATTGTAGTAGGCACATTTAAGCTCACACCATACTTAGACTAATCCATGCTCGCATCGGGCCGCTCCAATTAAGTGGTAAAGTGCTGACCATATTAATTTTGTCATTTAGTCATATTCTTTTAATTTTAGCACATTAAATTCTTGACTTTTATTTGTTTTCCATAATTAGTTATCAATTTAAAAATTTGTCATTTCACTTTTTTAATAAATTAAGATAGTTATCATGTAATTTTATCATTCAAATTTTTTGTCCAAAATGTAATCTCTCTCCATCTCTTGTAAACTCTTTTAATTGGATGATTAAATTAAATATTAACCATAATCATTAAATGGTTAAATAACTAAATTTTTTTTAACAAAATGACTAATTATGGCAAACAAATAAAATTAAAGTTAATAATGTAATGTGACAATATTAAAACATCAGAACTAAACGTGACAATATTACAATCACTGGCGGAGCTACAGTGGGGGCAGTGGGGGCAGCTGCCCCCACTTACCCCACCCCCACCCCATATATAGCCTTTTTATGTATATACTAGTTTTATACGCGCATTGCGCGAATGGGTTAATGCCCAATGTTTATATTTAAATAAATATTTGAAAGTATATCAATGCAAGATTATATAGGAGAAGTTTATACATGAGTAATTTTTTTTTTTTTGAAAACTTATACATGGGTAATTGAATGTCAAATTTTTTTATTTAAATATCTAACTCAAAGTATATGAATCCAAGATAATATAGAAAATTCATTATAATTATTACTAAAATAAATGTTTGCAACATTGTAAAATCGATAGTCTAAATATTTGGTCTAAAAATGATAGTCTAAATAAATACTACTTTTAATTTGAATTTTTCTAAGTGTTCTTAATTCTCTTTTCAGTCTTTTGAGTAACATTGTCATTGTCTTCATCTTTACTATTTGTTATCTTCCTTTTTGTTGGTAGTGTGTTATTTGCAATTCGGTTATTGTTGGTAGCATAGATGATAACGTCATGCAATGAGATTATGATATAGGAGCTATGGACTTTCCTTTAGGTGTTCTGCTTGGGGTTCATTTGGTTCAACCATTATTGTTGAATAAGTTATTGTGGATAAAGAAATCCCTAGTTTAAGAAAAAAATTGAATTAATTAATAAAAATTTGAAAATTTGAAAGTATTATGTATTCCAATGATATTAAAAGGTAGTTGTATTAAAAAAAAAGGTAGTTTTTCGCTTCAATTTGCTGGGTAAGGGATTATTTAAGTACTTTCATTGTCAACAAATCCTCCAAGTAGTTAATACGGTTGGTTTCAAACTATTCTTTTTTTATTTTTTTTACATGGTATTAAAGAAATACATATATGTATCATTTTTTGGTGTAACTACTAATTTATTTAATTCAATAAGAGTAAAATAGAGTGATTCCGCTTCAATTTGTTGGGTTATTTGAGTACTCTCTTTGTCAACCAATCCCCAAGTAGTTAATATAATTAGCTTCAAATTATTTTAAATTTTTTTTCATAGTAATAATAAAATACTTGGTAAATAAATATATAACATTATTTTGTATTATACCTTTGATATTTAAATACAAGATATTGTAAAAATAAGATAATGGACAATGTAATGAATATCAATTGATAAATTTGAATGTAAAGAATCTTTGCATGAGAGAAAATAAAGACAATATAACTAATGAAATTATTTCCCTTATTTAATTTAATTTTTTGATAATGAATAATTTTTTCAAATAAAGGTATTGTAGACATATAGTTCTAAATTAAATAAATACATATGTATCATTTTTTGTTGTAGCTACTAATTTATTTAATTTAAAAAGAGTAAAATAGAGTGAGAAACTTAATTATGTCAAATTTGATTGAGATGAGGTTCGAACCTAAGATTTTTTTTATAGAAATTAATGGGTAAGTTAAAAGTTAACGGAATATTAACAGAGAAGAGAATATTTAACGGAAAACTTAACGGATAATCATAAAAGTAAGGTTAAATTAGGTAATCTCTATTAATAATATTAATCTGAATTATCTTAACCATCTATTTGATTAAATAATTAATCTGAACCATCCATTTGATTAAATAATTTGACCGCCATTTTTTCTACCAATTTTAGTTCTAACTCTCTTTGCCTCTTATTAGTATAGTAGATGTATATATAGGTCATATTTTAGATATAAGTATGTAAAATCAAATAAATATATACGAATGGTGACTTAGCTGAGTTGGTAAGGCGCGTATCCAGATTTGGTAAGGTCTAGGGTTCGAATATCATTATCCCCATGGCGGCTTAAAATTAATAATGCGATGTGTAATTTATAATATGTTTTCAAATTAATAATGAGATATGTAATTTATAATATGTTTGCAAATTAATTATGTTTCATATTTTGTTATGCATATTTTTATAAAGTTGTGATGTGTTTTATTTTTTGTCTATATATCCAATAATATTTATGACTATATTTGATATATGTAATTTATAATGTGTTTTCTATGAATTATTTTATCAAATTAATTATGTTTCATATTTTGTTATGAAAATTTTTATAAATTTTTAATGTGTTTTACTTTTCGCCTATATCCAACAATTTTTATGACTATATTTTTTAAGTGTTTTTTTTTTAAAACAGCTTCTTCAAACCTTTTTATAACTTTTTTTTAAAAATTAATAATGAGATGTGTAATTTATAATCCACTTTTTTATTTGAATTATTTTATCAAATTAATTATGTTTCATATTTTGTTATGAATATTTTTATAAAATTTTGATGTATTTTATTTTTCGCTTATATCAAACAATAATGAGATGTGTAATTTATATTGACTATATTTTGTCCCCACTGGACAAAATTCCTGGCTCCGCCACTGATTACAATAGTTGGAGATTAAAAGTGAAATTTTTTCTTGTATTAATTTCAGGATTGGTATCAAAATTCAAATATTAACTTTATTTCTTTAATTTAATATCATCCAAATAGTTTCAGGCTAAATTAATTTCCAACTTTAATCTTTTTTAAATAGAAAATTGGCTAAATTAAAAGTAAGTATGAAAAAATATACTCCGTATTAATTTTTTATGATATTACATTTATTTAACGCGAAGGGGTCGTCAATAGGGATGGTCGTAATATGTGGGTGGCAGTTGTACGAAATTAATGGTTGATGTCGTTATGGATAAGTATACGATGTGACGATGAGTTATGACCGTCTCCGCGACGCATATAATAATAATAATATAAAAATAATAGTCAAAGAACTTGTGGTCTAGCAGTACCCAGTTTACACTCTCACATGAATAGAAGTGGGTTCGAGTCTCAGTAAGTCAACTGTTCATTAGGTTGAAAAGGGTATGAATTTTCTCATTAATGAGGTATTCCAAACTCATAGTAACATTCTTAAAACCTATCAACCAACATTAACAATATACTTTTTATTTATGTCCATTTTTTTAATAATTTTTTAATACATCTAATCTAATCTAAAAATATAATAAGTCTTAATCAGAGTTGTATTATAAAATTTTTTGAAAAAAAATACCCTTACCGTTATAACTTCCGTTATCTTTTCCATTATTGTTATCATGCACATGCATCCACCATATATTTTCTTATATTCTTTAATGATAATAATATTTGTAGACATTATATATGGATTAATATAATAAATAAATTTGATTTCATATAGATTTTAATTAGTATGCATTTGTTAGTTATTTTTAAAAATATAAATATTGGGCATATGTCTTTGCGCATAGCGCATAGAAAAAACTAGTTATATTATAATAGTTGTACTATATAATATTTTGGTAAAAAATACTCATATTGTTATAATTTTTGTTGTCTTTTTCAATTATTTTGACCATGCACATACCTCCACTGTATATTTTCTTATCTTCTTCAATGGTACTAATATATAGAAATTATATATTGCAGTGCTATATAAGTTATTTCTTAATATAAACATTAAATTTATAAAAATAGTTTATTGTTATTGTTAATAATAATAATATTTATTATTATTATTATTATTATTATTATTATTATTATTATATAATTAATATAAATATTTGAAATCTAAATAATTCTAAAATTTTAATATAGAGTACTAATTAATATTTGACATCTATTTTTGCGCATCACACATAGAAAATTCTTGTATATATAATAAATAAACATGAATGTGCAATACAATTATGTGTTTAACCTTTTAATTGAGATGGAACATATGTTCAATTTGAAATTAGAGTCAACATCATGCCAAAGACCATTAGTTCAAATCTCTACACACTTAATAAATCAGACAAAATCGGCTTGCACATGTAAAGAGATGTAATGAGTATATAATATATATATATATATATATATATATATATATATATATAATATAAATATAAATGTGCAATCCAACAATCCATGTATCAACTAAATATTACAAATATTTGATTGTACTCAATAATATCGAAAATCTATGTTTGGTTCAAACATTAGAATTGGGGGCAGTACTTGTGTGAGACCGTCTCACAAGTCTCAATTCATGAACCGGGTAAGATATTTGATTAATGAGTCAAATTTTTTATTAATGGGTCATATTTTTTACCTCATTAATCAAAGATCCAACCCATCTCATTGAGTGAGACCCATGATACAATCTCACATAAATTTTTGCCTAGAATTGAAATGATAAATGGAATTAAATACTTAGTAATGGTAAATTGGTAATGGGTTTAAGTAAAAAATAAAAAAGTCTTTTTCCTTTGATAGTAAATAGGAATTAATCAAAATAAATTAATAAAAAAAGTGAAGAGTAATTTGATTTATCCATGTGAATAAATCAATGGTTGAGGTTTGTTGCAAAATAAAGGGAAATGGTTGAATTTCATTTTAAAAATATTGCAAACTAATTTAAAAGTTAAGGCTAAATTTACTAGGTGTTATTGATTTGCTAAACCCTTCAATCACTGATAAATTTTTATGCGCGACTGAGATTATTTTTCACTTTTTTTTATAAGAGAACCATGTTTTCATTTGATATGTCCATATATATGTAAAACATATATATACACATATGCATATGTATATATATGTTAAAATTATTTCATATTTAATGTATGAACAATAATTTTATTATTTTAAAATAAAAATATTTTATTATTTTAAAATAAAAATATTTTATTATTTTTTATTACATTGTTCAAAAATAAGGAATGGTACGGAAACTGTAATGAATTTTATAATTGCAAAAGAAAGAGAATATAATAATATAATAATAAAAATAGGTAAGTAAGCATAAGTAATAATGTCTTAGAGCATCCTTATCAGTGGAGTTTTTTCGCGGTATTTTAAGAGTTTTTGTAAGTGTAATTAGAAAAGAGAAAATGGGTGAAGATTAAAAAAAAAGAAAAAGAAAAACAAAACAAAAAAAATCTGACATTTGATCCTAAAAAAAAATAAAAAGAAACGTAAATGTCAGAAAAAAAAAAGAAACGTAAATGTCAGAGTGGCCGCCAGTTGGCGGCCACCCTGACTCGCCCCAGCGGGCGCATGGGAAGCACGCGCCTGCTGGGGCGGCAGTGCGCCCCAAGCGCAAGGGCGCACTGCTGCTTCCCTATTTCTTTATTTATTTTTTTTTTCTTCTGACATGATCTTCTATTTTGCAAGAGCAACAAAACATGAAAATTCAATCTTCTACATCTGTTTCAAGTTTATGATTTGGTTCTTGGGCTGACAATAACCATCTATGATTCACTGATGGCCATGCCCTTAAAGTCTCCAATCAAATGCCACCGCAATATATTGATTCAAATAATTTATTTAATGTATTATGTATAAAATGAAGTTAGCTCCATCTAAATTAGACCCTACTCTCACGTTCTCACCTCCTGACTCTACTCTCACGGTCTCCTAGATATTTTCTTGAGGAATACAAGTTGATTATGATGGTGGGACTATTTTGTAATAAATCATTTAATTTGGTCTTTGGACTCTTCATTACAATACTGAAGACTTTTCATGGCAGCCATCCAGACCATAGTTTCTGACCCGGTCTTCTTATTTACTTCGTAATCACTCCGACCAAACCGCTTATCATTCTTCTTAACTATATACCATTATAAATACCCATCTTCATCATTCTCCCATTCATAATTCCAATCAATTTAAAAAATGTATTCATCAGCTTCAAGCAACTATAATAAATCTCCGGCGCCCCACAAAGAGCCTCCGACTGGCATCCCGGTAGGTGGGCCACCACCGAATCAAGCCCCCGCCGTTTGGTCCTCCGGTCTATGTGACTGCTGTGACGATGCCTCAAATTGTACGTACATTAGTTTCAATGTTTACTTCATATATTATGACAATTAATATATTGATTACAACCTGTACTTAATTTGGATTTATCTCTTCCTCTCTATATACACATATATGCGCGCATGCAAGCAACCAATTTTTTATTTTTTTATTTTTTTCAAAATATTTCATGTAGTATTAAATTTTTGCAGGTTGCATAACATGGTGTTGCCCGTGCATCACATTTGGACGGATTGCTCACATTACGGACAAAGGGGCAACTTGTAAGTAAATAACTCTTGTCAATACTATGGTCATAAATCAATGAATATATATACCAAGTTATAAAATAAGATATAATAAGAATTTAGACTATGAACACAGCCCGAAAATGAAGATTTCTCGTCATATATATATAGAATCATAATCAGGTGTGAACCACCCTTAACCGATGAACTTGTGAACGATTGGATCTTTATCACGGTGCAATGCAATCATATAGTAAGTGCAATGCAATCTTTTAGAAGTTCGCATTTTCACACGTTAAGGTCAATTCGGACCTGATTATATATATATATATATATATGTATATTGGGTTTATCGAGTCAAATCCCTACCGCTCAGTAATGAGTTTCAGGCAAACACTCGCCCCATGAACCTACCGGCAAAGGCCCACAGGGATGTAAATCAGCCTAGGTTTCCCATAGCTGGCCGGAATGCCCAAGTTAGCAGGGGGATTCGATCCCTGGCCTCACGGCCAGAGTCAAGCCCGCTCTGCCACTCGAACAGCCCTTACGGGCATATATATATGTATATGTATATATATATATATATGTATATATA
>CM008342.1:28412450-28423669 GCA_002525835.2 Ipomoea batatas | reverse complement strand
GAAGCTAGGCCTATAATGCGTAGAAAAAATGCGCAAATTATATCGTGGACCGTGGTCCACAATGCATTGTGGACCGCGGTCCCAAAACGACGTCGTTTTGATTAATGAAAACAGACGGATGAATTCGCGCCACTCACTTTCTTTTCATATATATTGCACTTTCTTTTCATATATACTGTACTTTCTTTTCAACACAACTGCAGTTACTTTTTTATATAACTACAGTTTCATTCGATAATATAAAAATACAAATGTGAAACTGTTATTTAGTATCTTTTCATATACACTGCACTTTCTTTTCAACACAACTACAGTTACTTTTTGATATAACTACAGTTTCATTCGATAATATCAAACACAAATTAAGGCAGTATCTTTTGGAATGAAGTGTAGTTTCAATTACGGGGCTCCGTCTCCCACTTACTAAAACGACGTCGTTTTGGGACCGCGGTCCACAATGCATTGTAGACCGCGGTCCACGATATAAGAATTGGAAAAAATGACGGTCAACTAAATCAAATTGATGGTTCAGATTGTTTAGATTTATAATTTTCTTTGAGATTTCTAATTTATCCTTAATTATATGATTATCTGCTAAATTTTCCATTAAATATTCTCTTCCCTGTTAATATTTCGTTATCTTGTAACTTACCCATTAATTTTTATAAGAAAGATCTTAGTTCGGAACTCATCTAAATCAAAATTGGCTTAATTGTTGAATACTACGAATATGTTAGACTATATTATTCAAAATTAAGTATCTCACTCTATTACTCTTATTAAATTAAATAAATTAGTAGTTACAAAAAAAATACATACGCATTTCTTTAATTTATAATTTGATATATCTACAATGCCTTAATTAAAAAAATCATTATAAAAATTTTAAAAAGATATATAATTCATTAGTTATATTGTCTATATTTTCTACTATGCAAAGATTCTTTACCTTCAAATTTATTAATAAATTATATTCACTACATTGTTAATTATTTTCTTTTTGACACTATATTGTAATAAAATATCAAAGTTATACTACTCATTAACCTTCTACAAAACAAATTATACCATCAAGTAAACAAGTTCTAAAACTAGAACAAAATGTACTACTCATCAACCTTCTACAAATATAATAAATATTAATATTTTCGATAACCAGTTACATTTCCAGTTCATTAAACAAGCTTGCTTGCTCCCGTTCAAATTTTCGATTTAGTTGTTAACTTTCATTCGCTGAATATAGACACTTCAGAAAGGGAAAACACATGCAAAATAGCAGTTTAAATGCAAAAACAGTATCATACTAGGGGCTATTGGTGTGTATACAAGGCCAAAACTCAAAAGGCCTTCAAAGTTTCTCTCTTTTCCTTTGGTAATACAATTGTTTTTATTTGTCAAGAGAATCCAATGCTCCTTTTTATGTGTCCAATTTGGTTAGTAAGCGGTGACTCAAGTGGTATAGAACTCAGTTGTTTTATATTTAGTGTTAGTGTATAAAATCTGTATCAAAGAAAAGAAGCAACTAAATAGGGAACATGGCTGATTTGTTTGTTTTTCCTTACAGCTTGCGAAGAAAGGAGAAAAGTTTATTGAACTTCCATAAGCTGTAAAAGAGATGGATGCTGTGTTTCAGAGCCAGGTTTCGATCCTAGGACCTGTGGGTTATGGGCCCACCACGCTTCCACTGCGCCACTTTGATTGTTGAAACATTGTAAGATTTTAATTATGTTATCCTATAAAACCCAAAAAGGTTGTCGCAATGGAGAATCTTTTGCTGATAATTCCCGTTAATGTTCACTGAAGTCACTCAGATTGCACAACCAGTCAGACTCCATAATTTTCACGTACTGGTCTATGTTTAACCATTTTCCTCACATCAATAATACCATTAGATGGTGTTAAAGTGGGCAAACTTGGGACTACGTTTTTTTGTTACTATCTAGTGTTGGGTGCAAATGTAACCTTTTCCGTTTTGTGAGGTGATTTCATGAACTATCATTTTTTTTTGAGAGCTCATTAACTATCATTTTGAGTACCTCTATATTAAGTTTCAAAGATCTGGAATCCAAATTAATAGTTTAAAAGTTAGAGAATTGTAAAAATGAATTTGCTTAGTCCTACTCTTTATATCATTTTTAGTTCTAATGTTTATTAGCAAAACATTAAAAAAAAAAAAACAAAAAAAAAACAAAAAACAAAAAAAAACAAAAAACCAACAACAACAACAGCAACAACCCCTCCCCGGCGAGTGGTTGTTTTGTTTTTTGTTTTTTTTTTCTTAATGTTTTTATTTTTAAATAACTATTTAATTTAAATTTATTTAAATTTAGTAAAATAATATTTCTAATTCTAATACTTTTTTTTAAATTCCAATTTCAATACTTTTTTTTTAAAATTAAATTTCTTAATAACATTGATATTTGTGTGATGAAACTATTGGTAATTTGGACAACGGAGAATACTAACTGGACTCATATGACTCTATATATATGCGTGTGTTATGTATATGTATCACACAATCTATGCGTGTGTTATGTATATGTATCACACAATCTATAAGCAATGGATGGTTGGATAGAAGATTTTTTTAGTTACAATGATTAAAATCAAAGTCAGTGACATTATGAGCTATTTAAGTTGTTATTTGTATGAAATATATATATTTTATCATATATCCAAATTCATTTTTATTATTTATATATATTCTGTAAATCATTATTAATGAGTTGTTATTTATTTCTATATATACTGTCAAATATGATCATTACTAAAAGTTGTTATTCGTTTGTCTGTTTAGGACGAAGATATAATCGAACTTCATGATGACAATGGAAATAAAATGATGATCAAATGAACTAAAATAATGCATACAAAAATTTGAGTTATAAAGAATATTAGTAACAAAAAAATAATTTTATCATTAAAATTTATTAAACGTTAAATATTGCAGAAAATAATTAAAAAATAGTATAGACAAAATTATTATACTATCACAATTTGAAATAAAAATAAATAATAAATATTTTAAATAAAAACATAATATTTGACTAACGTTAATGAAGGTGATGCAAATAGCAAATTGTTCTACTTATACCATTTATAAAGCTAGTAAACCTATCAAAAAGTGATATACATAAAATTTAGGGTGGTGCAAATATGGAAGCCATTATGACTGCTTTAACTACATTGACTCTGTTACAATGTAGTATCACCAAATGAACCATAGAGAGTCAATACCGCCTCCACTGAACTCGAACACACCCCCTCCCATGTGGGGTGCAATCGGGTGGCATTAGACCACAAGGCCTTTGGCAAGTTATGGTGACCACTTTTGTGCACACATATTTGATATAAATCTGGCAATTATTTTTCCTCGGGGGTGTGGGGTGCAATCGGGTGCCATTAGACCACAAGGCCTTTGGCAAGTTATGGTGACCACTTTTGTGCACGCATATTTGATATAAATCTGGCAATTATTTTTCCTCTCAAAAGGTTGAATCTCCAGAGAGGTTGCTCCCACACTGCCGCTGGTGAGACTCGATCACTGGTCTTTTCTCTCAAACTTCACCCCTATGACCAGTTGCGTTGTCCATGCGGACAAAATTTAGCAATTATTGTTAAGCCATTTGGTCTAGGACTCCGTGTTCCCAATCACCGTTCTTAACCCTCCCAAGGCCAACGATGGTTGCTCAATGATTTCACAAGCAACCCCGTACCGGAGGTAGGGATGTTCGAACCGTCTACGATTGGAATCTGTTTCGAGTTCAATTTGTGTTCCGATTTTGGATAATATGGAGTCCGTTCCAATTCCATAATCGAAAAAAATTATTTTTGTTTTTTTTTTTGTTTACATTAAAGTTTAAATATTTGACATAATTATTTTTTAAAAATTCTCGATGAAAAAATTAATTGTTGAATTTGAACTGTTTTTTTGTAACAAAAAATTTTACAAAAATAAAAATCCAGTAAGAACCCGCGGTTCAAACCGGAACTGCCGGTTTAGTAACCGGAATCGAAACCTTTATATAAGATTTTGATTTCGGTTTAGCCATTTCCGAAACTAGAACTGATCGAAATCATGGTCATAGTTGGTAGCCTAGTACATCGAAAAGTGAGGGTATACTATGTTAAGGACGTGGAAATTGTGGACTCTGTTACCTTGAGATTCCTCTGCCCAATATGGATAGTGGGTTGAGCGAGAGAACATTGGTGGACATGTGGATTTTATTGAAGGGGTTATGGAGGACACACGTAATTCTAATGAGATTAAAAAAATTGTTGAAGACAAAAGCATGGACAAAACTTTTCACTCCCAACCCACTACTGATGTTGAGCTCGCCCCTTTTGATCTGAAAAGAAGGAGAATGGGAAATTCTTCCGTCGTCAAGCTCATCTTCTCCGCTGAAGCTCATGCGTTGAACCAAATCGAGCCAAAAAAAACTTATTTACAGTGAGTCTTGCTTCGCAAACCTGCAAGGAGACTTTCATTAACAAAGCTAGACTAGAAACCATCAAGGCCCAACTGGATGATTGTCATTTTACTGTAGATAACATGGGCCATAGAGGAGGCCTTGCCCTCTTAAAAAAGGTACCAACATCAACAACACAAATTATTCAACCAACCACATTGACTCCATTATCAATATTGAAGTGGAGAGAGTAAATTGGAGATTCACCGACTTTTATGGCTTCCTAGAGAGAAGCTGATGCATGCAAAGATTCATGGCAATTCCTTAAGCACTTAGCTTATGTGAGTTTCCTTCATGGGGTTATTATGGGAGATTTCAACGGTATCCTTGATGCAAGTGAGAAGCGAGGACACAATCCTCACCCCACTGGCTAATTCGCGGTTTTAAAGACGTTATCGAGAGTTGTGGACTAAGAGATTTTCCCTTCAACAACTATCAATTCGCTTGTGAGAGATCAATAGGTTTCTTGACTTGGGTTGAGGAAAAACTTGACCGCATATTGGCCTTAGACTTCTGCTTTGACATTTCTGTAATGCAAAAGCGTCTTCGACTGAAGCCCCTTTGAGTGCCATCTTCCTCTCTTCCTTTCACTTATCCCACAATCTAGTGTTATCGTTAGGAGAATGTTCAAGTTTGAAAACCTTTGGCTTTAGGAAGAACATTGTTGCAAAATTGTTTGCAATAGTTGGTATTTTTATGGTTCTATCAACTTCCTACATAAAATTGACACTTGTAGTAAAGCACTGTTGAAATTGGGGATGTCCTATTGCCATGACTTTCAGAACAAAATTAGCAATTGTGGAAGACACGTGAGTTTACTCAACAACCAAACGGATTCTCATGGGTTACAAGCTTCCAAGGAAGCTCAAAGGTATTATCTACACACCCTAGAACAGAAAAATGATTTTTTCGGAACAACGAGCAAAACAATTTTTGCTCCAAGGATGTGACACCAACTCCAAATATTTCCACAACTCTGTCAAAGCAAGAAGAAGACACAACAAGATTGAGAAACTGAAATCCTTGGATGGTAATTGGGTTACCAAAGAGAACGACTTAGACTCTCTCATATTTTATTATTTCCAAAATATTTATGACTCAAATGTTGGCAACCTCTCACCTGCTCTGGA
Organism: Ipomoea batatas; assembly: GCA_002525835.2. NCBI lineage: Eukaryota > Viridiplantae > Streptophyta > Magnoliopsida > Solanales > Convolvulaceae > Ipomoea > Ipomoea batatas. The sequence goes on along the minus strand of CM008342.1, from coordinate 28,418,070 downwards.
ATGCATTCCTTGCTCTATCACAGATGCTCAAAATACCACTATCATGTGCAAGGTTGGCAAAGAAGAAGTCCATGGAGCTCTTTTAAGAATGCATCCCGACAAATCCCTTAGCCCGGACGGCATGAGCTCGGAATTTTACGAAATATTTTTGGGATACTATAGATCCAAACTCCGTGTCTCTTTGTAATGACTTATTTTGCACTAGCAGACTTCCTGCTGAAATTAACCACACTCATCTTTTCTTAATTCCCAAAAAGCATAAACTGATTGACATAGGGGATCTCCAACCTATTGTGTTATGCAATGTTCTTTACAAAGTGATAACTAAGGTCATCACTAACCGTCTTATGCCACTCCTGAAAAAATCTACTATCGAAAGCTCAAAGTGTTTTTATTCTTAGTTGCCTTATCATAAAGAATAGTATGCTCGCGTTTGAAGTTCTACATTTTCTCAAGAGGAAAACTTAAGGTAAACAAGGGTTTGATGCACTAAAATTTGATCCTATTAAGGCCTTTAACCATGTGGAATTGCATTATTAGAGAGTAGTCATGTTGAAAATTAGTTTTTGTTACGCTTGGATTTCCCTTGTTTAGAACTGTATTTTCATTGTTTCTTATCAAGTTCTTATTGAAGGCTCCGAGTTGGGCCCTATTGTTCCTAAAAGAGGGCTAAAACAGGGAGACCCCCTCTTTCCCTAATTCTTTTTTATTGTCATGGAAGGATTAAGTGCAATCATCAAAAGACAAATTGAGTTGACAGTTTATTACATGGATTACAGATTGCAAGACGAACCCCTCTCATCTCCCATATTCTCCTTGCGGATAATTGCTACCTCTTCTTTAAAGCCAATGAGCTTGAAACCCATATTTTGAAAGAAATTGTCATGGATTTTGCTTCTTCCTCGGGTCAGACTATCAATCTTGGCAATTCCTCAATCACTTTCAGCAAAAATGTTAAGCAAGAAGTTCAAGTTGTATTGCAAAGCTCCTAGGTATAACTAGAGAAACCAACGGAGGTAATTATTTGGGCCTCCTCACCCTTATTGGCATAAACAAAAAAGAAACCCTGGGATTCATCTAGTCCAAAATTATTTCTAGGATCCACAACTGGAATAATAGATATCTTTCGAAGGCGTGAAGAGAAGTTTTGTTGAAAAAAAATACTATTATCTAATCCATCCCATATTATGTTATGAGTATCTTTCTCATCCCTAAGGACATGTGCACCAAAATTGAGTGCATCATGAATGCCTATTTTTGGGGTTGTACTGCTAGGAGAAAAGGGATTCATTGGAAATCTTGGCCTCATCTATGTGTTCCTAAGAAACCGATGGTCTTGGATTGTTTAGGATTCAAAAGTCTAAGGACTTTCAATTTGGTCATGCTCGGAAAACAAGTTTGGGGACTTGTCCATCCTCCAAACTAGTTGGTGGCCAGAGTCTACAAAGCCAAATACTACCCAAACTTCGCTTTCACTAATGCTCATCTTGGCTACAACCCTTCCTTCTTTTGGAGAAGTATATGGGAATATCTACTTATTAAAGAGGATTTTAGATTGTGAATAAATAATTGGAAATCCATACAAGTCTGATTTGATCCCTAGCTGCCTGACGTTCACGACACTCACATTCAAACGGCTAAACCTCCCCACCTTGATTGCATTACCATTAACTTCCTTATCCATACTGATACTAATACCTGGGATGCTGATGAAGAGTTTTTTTGAGTGAGTTTTGTGTGAGAGGGTATCCTCACATTAGACATCATTCTCAAATGATTGGTGATAGGATTCAAATTTATGTCTCTCAAACACAAGGTACACAATCTTCTTGTGGCTGTTTAGCCTAAACAAAGATTGATGATTACAAGTAACAAAACAAATAGCAAATGAAATGACTAACAATAATAGGAAATATGGAGGGGAATAGGAACTTGGGTTAAGTCTAGGAAGTGTAACCAAATTAGGATAAAGAGTATTCAATTGACTTGGTGATAGATGTCATTTAAACGGGAGGAAACCTTTCTCAAGGTCATTCCACACTTTTAAAACACACAATGACATTCTCATGACTCGTGGATGTCTAAGCAGCATTTCATCAAACACCTTGGTCCTGACATTCTAAAATTCCCTTTTCTCAAAGGTGAAGTAAGGTTAATCCAAATCCAAATCCAACCCTTCTCTCAATGGTCATGGTGATTAACATCAATGAAGCCCAATCTCATAACTCCTAATCAACCAATTCAAAGTCACATTTCCATAAACATAATCTACATTTCTATCTCCCTCCAAAGAGAACTAATAACACATAATCATAGTAGAAATAGAAATTGATTCAAGGTCAAACAAGTAATCCATAAGAAGCATAAAATAATAAATCAAAGTAAACAATTAGAAAAGTAAAATTGCAATAAAAGGAAATTGGAATTTTAGCTAATGGAGATGAAATTGAATCTTCAAGTCTTAATACTTACTTCAAGTGTAGAAAATAGAAATTGAATCTAGATAGTGTTCATATTGAAATGTAAATGGAATTTGATAAAATGTAAATTTGTAGATTGAAATCAAGAATTCTAAGTGCTAAGAACTTGAAAGGAAATTGTCTAATCGAATATAAAAATCCTAATTCTACTTTATGACCTAATCTCTAATGCCTCAATTGGTTCCCAACTCCCTTTGTATATAGCTTTGAACTTAAACTGCTAATAAGGATGCAACACAAGATCCTATTATAAGTGTAACGCACTCTCGTAGTAGCAGAGTTGCCTTGCAGATGCCTCCATTATGAACCGAAATCACGCACGTGACGCTTGCTCATAGTAGTAAAACACTCTTTCAAGTGTTTCCCGTTATGAACCCCATTACGAACGTAATAATGCTCGTAACATCAAAGATAAACTTTATGAACTTGAGTGTTATGAGCCTTGTTACGAGCGGAACGCGTCTCGTAACAGTAGAGAATTGGTTTCCATCCTATTTTTTTCTCCATTTCTCCAAATTACCCTTGGATTTGCCATATTTACATTCAAAACACAAAAATGCACAAAATTAGACTTCCAACACAATTTATCACATAATTGGACATTTTAAGCACAAATAAAGCAATTCCAATCCTAAATTATCCCATAAATGCACCCTAAAATAGTACAATTTGGCGATGTTGATATTTTTATGCATATTTTTAAAAAAGGGATGCATAGCTTATCCAAAGCATCCCCTTCGCTTCTCGACCTCTCAATGATAAGATCACCTGGAAATGGGAGACCAAGGGCATCTACACGATCACGAGTGGCTATAGGATTCTCTTAGGTGATATTCTGTTAGGAATCATTGTAATTAGATCTTGATGATGTTATGAATGTATTATGACTTTAAACACTCAATTCTTTTGTTTCTAGTCTAGGACAAAACTTAGTTTTTTTTTCTTGTTATCGGCTTGAGTTTGTTCAAGCTATTAACTTAGGGATCAACTGAGGTTCTGCCAAAGTGTTTGCTACAATATTTCAGTAGGGTTGAAGTTAAGCATGCAGCAAACAAGCTGACCAGCGAAGGCAAACAAGTGAACAACTAAATAACTAAGTCAGACAAGCAGAAGCAAAACCAACAGACTTGTGACCAGCTAGGTTCCTAGCAAGTTAGAAAGTTTTCTAAGTTTTTCTATCAACAAAGTGTCTTTCAAGGCAAGTTAGGAATTGAGAAGCCTTCTAGAAAGAGACATATGTGTTAATCTAGTGGTTTTGTTGTTACACAAGAAGACAAGCAGTACATTTGTAGCAGGTTAGAGTGTTGTGGCAAAATTAGACACCTGTCGCACTAGGGGACAACGGTCATACTCAAATTTGTGGAGAATTAAAAGTCTGTCCTCACTTCTATGCTATAAATAGAGGACTCCAGAGTCTAGAAAAGATGATTGCGTTGCTGGCTGATTTTGGTGAATGAAAACAGAAGTGTAAATTCCCAACAGTTGAGTTGTTGCATTCCCAACATAAATTCCCCCTTTCTTGCCACCTCTATGATGCTGGTACTGACTTCTCCCTCCACATTTTTATTGATTGTGCAACTCCTACAAACTATTGGACTCTCAGGAATTTCTGTCATCTTAAATGGTTTTATTCTGCTCTATGATTGGATCCTTCATAATCTCTCATTCTCTCTACTTTTGCAGTGGCTGATGCTTATATTTTCACTATGATCTGCTGGAGCCTTTGGTCTACCAGAAATGATAAACTCAAGAACAACAAAGCTACCTCGGCACCTCTCATTGTCAAAAGAGCTAAAGGCTTCCTTTTTTGAGTATTATAGACTCTGTTATAATGTAATATCTGTTCATAACTCTACAGACTCTGTTACAATGTAGTATCTGTTCATAACTACTTTCTCAACCTATGAAACAAAAGAGCTAAAAGCTTCCTGTATAATTTGCAAAATGCTCAAAACCATTCTCCAAGGAATGCCCTCTATCCTACAAACTGGTCTAAACCTCCAATCTCTCTTTCTCTCAAAAATGGCAAGCTGGAACCAACTCATTCAGAAGACCTTGCATCAAAGCCAATGCTAAGAAAAAGCACAAAATTAAAATAAAATAAAATAAAGAAACAAAATGGAATCTGTCTCAACTCCTTCACTTTTTCCTTCAATTGGGTGAAGTAAAGAAAAAGAAAGAACACTGAAAAGAAAGGGGCCCAAAAAAGCCTCCAATTTCCTCTCATTCAACATTTACATTGCCCCAAATTACAGTAAAAACAGTTCACAGTTACAAGCTACAACAGCACAACCGGAAAACCTATCATCAAATTAACCAACCCAGAATCCCAGATTTCAAAGGAATTAAAAAAAAAAACGTGAAATATAGAAAAATGTTGTACTCGAAAAGAAAAGTGAAAATGAAGACGATAATTGATCAGCACTACACTCCTAAAACTAAATTTATTTCTAATTATCATTATCAAGCTCCTACCGGTGCAGCCACGGCCGGCTTCACCTTAGGCGGCCGCCCTCTCCGCCGCGGGGCACCACTAGAGGGAGCTGCCACGGCGGGGGCAACGTTAGTTTTAGGGTACTTTCGAGGCCTTCCGCGCTTCCTCCCAGATTGGGCAGTCTTCTTCTTGGGTGACGCGGCCGGAGCAAGCGGATCCCTAGCTTTCGGCGGCCTGCCACGCGGCCGAGGGGGAGGCGGCACGTACCCCGGCGGCAGCGGAGCTTTAGGCTTCGGAGGTCGGCCGCGACCGCGACGCTGCGGCGCATTGGGATCGGGTTTCATGTAGTTGTTCTTCACCAAAACGAGCTGCCCGCTCTGCCTCATCTTGTTTAGATGGTGAGACAACAGAGTTTGGTGAGCCGGCGGCATGGCGCCGTACGTCTCCTCGATTTGCCTCGAAATGGTCGATTTGTTCGACCCATTCTTGTCGTTCAGCTCCTCAATCGCCGCCATTATCATCTGCCCAAAACAAATCCAATCACACCATTACCAACTAAATTATATTAATATTTTTGACAAATAAAAAATTGATTACTGCAAGCACCTCAGGGTAAAGCGGGAGAGTGGGAGGCGGCTGATTACTGGACGGCGGGAGAGGATCAACGGGATGATCGTCGGGAGAAGCCATAAACAAAGATTGAAAT
>CM008342.1:28363286-28383683 GCA_002525835.2 Ipomoea batatas | reverse complement strand
TTTTTTTTTTTTTTGCACACGGTAAGGGAATATTGAAAACTTGAAAAAAAAAATCTATGAAAAGTTCAAAGGAAGCAAATGATTCAATATAATTTTTCAAATAATTTAATTGATATATTTTAAAGGTAATACCAAACATGCTTATTCATTTTTACAACAAAATTATTGTTTCCGGCAAACACATACCCTAAATATTATTTTTCTAAAAATTTAATTAATGGAAAAGTAATAAACAACTTCTCAATGTGTTAAGTGTTTTAATTATATATGTCCACGCATGTATCTCAGTTCGTATTACAAATGTTTACCAAACAACGAAATAGGCTATTACTGGGAATGCTATGCCATTCCCTGCCTATTCTGTGAACCAAACATCCCGTAAGGGAACTCTTCTTTCAGGGTGAAGTGTTCTAATTATTTCATTTATAAATTAAACAAGGTTGACTCCTACGTACAGGCTATTGGATGGATGAACAACCTACGTGGTTTAAAAAATAAATAGTGATAATTAATGCCAAGTATCATAAAGATAGTTATTTTGGGGATCCAGTACACCTTGTAAGGTGGACTAAGTAAAAAATACACGATTTGCATATTGAATATTCACAATTTATGTATTAAATATTCACAATTTACATATTAAATATTTACAATTTTAAATTGTAAACATTTAATAGGTAAATTGTGATGGGTCCACCTTGCAAGGTAGACTAGAGTCCATATATAACTATTGTACATAGATCTTACCGGCCAAGAACCTAAACTATAGTGCTTGCCCCAAGATAGTCTATCGTCTCTAGTGTTGATGTAAGATTGAGCTACACTAACCTAATGGGAATTTGTATTTAGAATCTAGTTGAGATTTAGATTGAATAAAGTGTTCGTCTCTAGTGTTGATGTAACATTGAGCTACTTGGAAAACTTTGCTTAAAATGACATTTAAAGTCACCTTTTTGTGATATGATTTTTAGTGGCATTTAATTGCGATTTGAGTTGGGCCAAAGTTTATTTAGATTCTTGTGAAAGATTTAATTTGATATATTATATGTATAAAATAGATATATAATGGATGATTGAAAAAAGGCAAAAACTTGTGTGAGACCGTTTCACCATGAGACGGGTCGGGTCGGGTCAAGATGCACATGTAACACTTATATACACAAATGCCATACTTATATGCTCAAATGTAATACTAATCAGGAATAAAATTTTTGTTACTTATTAGGGTAAATGTAATGCTTTTAAGGGAAAATACAATACTTCTACATTTCGATTTAAAAGTATTACATTTTTCCTCAAAAGTATTATATTTGCCCTTATAAGTGAGAGGCACTTGCCAACATTACTTATTATGAAAAATGTATTACTTTTTCTCTTATAAGTAACAAAAATTGTATTTTTGATTAGTGTTATATTTGAGCATATAAGTGTGAGATTTGCACATATAACTATATAACTATGACATTTGCATGGTGCTTTGACCCGACTCGAACCGTCTCACGAATAAGGATCTGTGAGACGGTCTCACACAAGTGTGACCCTTGAAAAAATAATTTTTAAATTATACTCATTTGAGTAGCATTTGTTCCATATTAAAAAAGAGACGTGTGTGCACTAGTATATATATAATGTTGGCCTTGTGTTTTTTACTCTTGCTTTTAATAATTAACAAATTAGTTAATCTAATTAGTTGTCAATTCTTTTTTTTGTATAATAAAAAATAGATCAAAATATGGCTATTAATTTTGAGTGTTCAAAATATTTTTAACTACTTCATTTGTACCTTTGGTGAGTCCATTTCATTCCCTTCTTTTACCCAAAAATATTTATAAAAAATCTCAAAATAATTTTTGAGTCAAATGAATTTAATTAATCCGGGGTAGCCCAAATTAATAAACCAGATAATAATAGAAATGCTATCGAAGAATGATTCGATAGAAAAGATAATGAATAAATGTCGTGGTGACAATTCTTATATTAATAATGGTGTAAGATCATTACAAAGGTGTTTGTATAGGATGTAATAGAAGATGATGTTCATGTCTTGTAATCATGTCTTAACAAGACATTCAAGTAGCTATTTATACTATAAACCCCCTAACCGCCCCCCTAAAAAGTAGGAACTAGTTACAACCACCTCATGCTAAACTCATGGTGGGCCACGAGACTAAGTCATGGCCTATTATTCTGGGCCTGGAGACGGGCTTAATTAGGACTCTCCTTGGGCCACTCAAGCCATCTTCTTAGATCCCGAGCGATGGACTCATAGACCGCTGAGTCCCTATTATTGGGTCATTTCCAATATATCCATCATCAGTCCCCCACTTTTCGAGTTGCAAGAAGTCGACAACAAGAAAGAGTAAACGCTTGTCCCAATAAGTCGCTTGGGGCTCCATGCTTGAATGCTTCAGGGTCAACTTGAATAGAAATATTTTGATTATTCCAACACCTTCTAAGCTTTTAGCCTTGCGTTTTAATTTGTGATTCGAGTCTTCTCCGTCTCGGAGCAGGCGATTTGGGTGACGCGGGGTCGTTTAGATTTTTGCTCGCTTAATGCTATTTTGTTTTTTTTTTGTTTTTGTTTTTTTTTTGTTTTTCTTTTTGTGTTGGCGTTAGGCCAAGGTACCTCAACCCTTGACCCTTAGCGCACCCGTTCGATGGTATGCGAGGTTAAATCTCATACCCTCCTTAGGGTGTTAGTCGTTCTAAATCGAGGTCATTCGGCCTTAGACCTAGAGACTCTTCCGTTCAACGATAGGCGAGGTCGAGCCTCTCGGGCGTTTAGTCGTTCTAAGCCGAGGCCATTTGGCCTTACATCTAGAGACTCTTCCGTTCGGTGATAGGCGAGGTTGAACCTCGTATCGCCCCTAGAGTGTTTAGCTATTTTAAGTCAAAACCCCTTTGGTTCTTAGACTTAAAGACTCGTCCGTTCGGTGATAAGTAAGGTCGGACCTCGTATCGCCCCTAGGGTACTAGCCGCTTAAATGAGGTGGGCTAAAAAAAATTGACCGAGAGGTCGGCCAATTTCAGTCGAGAGGTCGGTCTTCAAGTTTTTATTGGGAGGTCGGCTACGGAGCCAATTGGAGGGTTGGCCAATCTTGGCCTCTCTCCCCACTCCCTCGAATAGTAGTAAAATGAGTACATAACGAATTTGCTACTTTATTATGAAGTGAAGCTCAAGGGGTCGGACCACCTTACATGCAATAGTTAATAATAGGCTCTTCCATCAGGTAGTGAGCGAGGGCGGGCCCATACCACCACTAGAAAATGTCAAGGTCAAAGCCGACGCGCATGACCGTGATCATGGATTGATTACTCTACTTAGAGTTTGAGGTCGGACCTTACAATGCCACTAGGGAAAACCAATAATAATAATAATAATAATAATAATAATAATAATAATAATAATAATAATTGATGGGGGAAGGGCTAAGGCTCGGTACTTAAGGCTCAGAAATTAGGAAAGAACCGACCGGAGGGAAAGGCAGGATGTACGAGAAGGAAGGAGGGTGAGTTTGAAGGACTCGAAAGGAAGGGCGATAGCATGCCGAGGGTCGACCGATGATCGGTCGGTCGGCCACAAATTTGTTTAATGAGGTTATTCAGTGGACTACTTTGTGGAACATGCATGTTCAAGGATGAGTTTAAGGCTGAAAAGAATATGCTTGGTGGGCTCCTGAGTGATGAGACGGTCTAACCCAGGAGCTATGGCCGAGGTAGAGAAGGCGGCGTAAAGAAAGCGGTTATGGGGTTTCTTAAAGGCATTTTCGAAAACTTTCCTAAAGGTAGCAATGGTTATATGCGGATTTCATGCTGGAGAAATGGAAGGAAGATCAAAGTAGATTAAGAAAGTATCCAAATGTAATCAGGAAAGAAATCCTAATCCATATATGGTAGTTTAGGGTTACCAAAGGAAAAAAATCCCTTCTAACTTGTATAAATAGGGGTCTAAGGCCTTGAGAAAGGCTAAGCAATTCATAATACAAAGAGGGTCGAAACGTTTCTCTAATTTATTCTCAAATACTTAGTGTTGTTTCGTACTTTCAACCTTCCTGTGGTATTGGTCTGCCGTTCGACCATCCGTGGTTGATAAAACCAACATTGGTGCCATTTGTGGGGATCGATACAAAAGGTTGTGTAGATCTAGCTGACTAAGAAGGTTGAAAGTACGAAACAATTGTGACCATTAAGAGTCGTTAAGGATAAGGAAGGACGCAACCCCAAGTGAAAGTGAATGGGGGTGTAGTGCGAACCATTTCTCAAGAGCGGGACTTGCGAGAGCAACTCAATCGAACTCGTTCCGGTGATTTGTGGGAATAACTTAGCCGTCCAAATGCTCGTGGGGCAGGTGAACGTGAGCATGAGAATGCTTCAGTTAACGAAGGAGGTCGAGCTATAGAGGTACCCCACCACCTCTACAGCCCGCGCCGGAAGGACTTGGGATCGTGGATGCTATAAACCAAGTGGTAGATGTATATGAGCGAGACCTAGCTGCGGGTCGAGTGTAGGCTCCAGGAGAAGGTGTGGTTCCAGCTCCATCCTTAGGGGCTCAAAGGAACCAAGCACAGCAATCTCGGTCTATTATACCAGAGACACAAGAAAGGTCGGTTGCTTCTCGCCGATCTCCAGCGCAATCTGAGTCGAGAGGCACGTGCCGATCTGCTTTTGATCACCTGAATAATCAGGGTTTATCGGGCGTTAGATACCCAAATGCACAGGAAGTGCATAGAGCGGTTGCTCCTAATGAGCTTAGAAATAGGCACGAGCGAAGGTATGACGTTGTGCAGAGACAAGTCGAGGAACACTTGGTTCATGAAAGTAGCAGAGAGTCCTCGCGCTGGTAGAGGTTGAGTACCCAATGAGGTTGCCACTTTGGCCAGGCAGATCCAGGACCTGAAGGATCAAATGAAAGGGAGGAAGATGTGTAAGGCCTTTTGGACTACGTTAGTGGGTGCATTACAGAGGTGGTGCATGAGGTTGCCCTGTTACTCAACAAGCAGCTTCGAGTAGTTGGCCGAGCTTTTCCTGACCAACTATGCTGCTAACCTCCGACCCAAAAAAAACTTCATGTATTTATCAAGAATCAAGTGTTGGTCCCGATAGGTGAGGAAGTGAGTCTAGAAGGGGGGGGGGAGGGGGTTGAATAGACTCACTAGGTTTTGAAATTTTCACTAGGAAAAACCCTTAAAAGAGTTAATACTTTATCAAAGTTATATGCAGGGGAAATAAAGTTTTGTTGTTATCAGTTTTTAAGATTACTTTGCACGGTTTTGATAAATATGAAAATATTAGGCTTGGTTCATGAGTATGCTATGCAATACATAAAGTGTAGTAAATAAGAGAGTAAGGGAGAGAGAGATTTTTATAGTGGTTCGGCTGTTAACGAAACCTACTCCACTCTTCTTCACATCTAGTGAAGGTTTGCACGATAGTCTCCGTTTATAGTACAATTAATATCCTCCCAACGTGCTCCTTTGATCACAAATCTAGGTAGCCACGCTATTGTAGATTTTTCAACTTCTCCAAGTTTACTCCGCCTCTTTCTACTTCTCCTAAGTAGACATTGGGTGAATGTGGTTGAACTTTTCTCTAACTTGGAAATCTTGGCTTTGAACTTCTTGAATCAACACTTGAGTAGTACAAGATTTCTCTAAAAATCTGGATTAAGAGTTTGAGCTCTTTCGAAATTCTGCACACTGAATTTCTTGAGAGCTTATATTAGCCTATTGCACGTATGAACTAGCAGCTCCAAATGGAAGGGAGCTTGGGTATTTATAGGCATGAAGTTTGAGTCCGTTGGAGGGAAATCAAATTTCAAAACCTATGATCAATGTGTAATATTCGCTAGGTAAAGTTGACCCATGTGGATGTTAGTACCTTTATAGTTGTTTGTCTACTTTAGTGTAAAGACAATTTGTCTTTTGTCTTACACAAAAGGATATAACATTTAATGCTCCTTGGGGTTGCTTCCTAGAATCCGTTTGACAATGATCATCCATAAGATCAAAGCCATGGACAAGACAATATTCCAGAGAATGTCTTTAGAGTTGTCCTCATGAATGAATATTAACTCATGCCTTGATTGCTCATTAGAATGATTGACCTTATCATTCTCTCATTATCTCCTCGAATGAATCAACTTAATCATTCGGTATTCTCTAAGTCTCAAGAGACTGACCCTTCCAGTATTCGGCCTTAGTCTTCTTGATTTCTCTCAGCTTGGTAAGTCTTCTGCCTTCACGTATTCAAGTCTTCCTCCTTGAGTTATTCTAAGTCTTCCGAGATTTTCTTCGTGTTTGCTCATGAACTCGTCACAATGAGTTTTGTTAAGTATTCGGCCGGTAAGCAGAAGATAATAAAGACAATGAAAAAATTGGGGGGTCTCCTCTAGTCTTTGGTATAATCAAAATCGAGAGTTCAGGTTCCTAACAATTTCCCCATTTTTGATGATGCCAACACCTATACTCAAACCATCAGGCTACTTACATCCAAATTGGATTTTTATTATCATAGTTAAATAGTAGAGTTTAACAATAAAGCATTTCGAGGAGTAAGATTACTAGAAAATAACTAAGACACGCATAAACCCCAAAAGTTGTCTTTTATTCATCAAAATAACACCATTACATAAGATATAAAACAAGTTAAAACTTTGAAGATCATATCTTCTCTTTGGCCTTCTTAGTCTTCGCATATTATTTCCTTGGTCGTTATTGTCTCTCTTTTTCATCAGCATCCTTTTGATCGAGCATGTTGTTTATGGTTGTTAAGATTGGAGAGAATAAGGGTTTCATATATTTCACACAACAAGAACTGTATAGACTACTACTATATATACATGAATAATCTATAGCCTAATGGGCCTATTGATAAACGGGCTTAGGGTTTCAACACTCCCCCTCAAGCTGGAGAGTATAGATCATATGCTCCAAGCTTGTTACAAATATACCCAACTCTGGGAGCTCGAAGAGACTTTGTTAGAATATCAGCTAATTGATCTGCAGAATTGACAAAGCTAGTCTTAATACTCCCTGATGCAATTTTCTCCCTGATGAAGTGGCAGTCAACTTCAATGTGTTTGGTCCTCTCATGAAAGACTGGATTTGAGGCAATGTGAACAGCTGCTTAGTTGTCACATATCAATGTCATTTGAGCAACCTGACCACACTGTACCTCTTGAAGTAAGTACTTTAGCCACATTAGCTCACGCGTGGCAAGAGCCGTGGCACGGTATTCAGCTTCAGCACTAGATCTAGCAACAACATCTTGCTTCTTACTTTTCCAAGATATAAGATTAACACCAATGAGAACACAGTAACCCGAAGTAGAGCGTCTGTCAGAAGGACAACCAGCCCAGTCTGCATCAGAATACCCAACAACTTGGGCATGACCTCTATCTTCATAAAGTAAACCTTGCCCTGGTGCTCTTTTGATGTACCTTAGCACCCGAACAATAGCATCCCAATGAGTATCACAAGGATTTTCAAGAAACTGACTTAATACACTGACTGCAAAGGAGATATCCGGTCGAGTTATTGTGAGATAATTCAATTTCCCAATTAATCTCCTATATCTCTCTCGGTCAGGCAATTGCTCCCCCTCTCTTGGTAGAAGTTTAACATTCGGATCCATTGGATTATCCACTTGTCTACAATCCAACAAACCAATTTCTTCTAAGATATCCAAGGCATACTTTCTTTGAGAAATAACTATACCACTATTTAATTGGGCTACCTCAATTCCAAGAAAATACTTTAGCTTGCCCAAGTCCTTAGTTTGAAACTGACTGAAGAGATATTCTTGAAATCGACTGAAGAGGTACTCTTTCAATTGAGATATGCCCTATTGATCACTTCCTGTAATAACAATGTCATCTACATACACAACAAGATATATGCATTTCCCATTAGAATGGCGATAGAAAACAGAATGATCAACTTCACTTCTGACCATACCAAACTCACACACCACAAAGCTAAATCTCCCAAACCAAGCCCGTGGAGACTACTTTAGACTATACAAAGAGCGGTGAAGTTTACATACCAAACCAGACTCCCCCTGAGCAACAAACCCAGGTGGTTGCTCCATATAAACCTCCTCCTGAAGATCGCCATGGAGAAAAGCATTCTTGATATCCAACTGGTGTAAGTCCCAATGGTTTATGGCAACCAAAGATAAAAGCAAGCGAACTGATGCAATTTTAGCTACAGGAGAAAAAGTGTTAGTGTAATCCAAACCAAAAATATGAGTGTAGCCTTTAGCCACCAGACACGCCTTAAGGCGATCAATCTTGCCATCAGGGCCCACCTTCACAGTATAAATCCATCTACAACCAACAACAGTCTTACCCACAAGAAGAGGGACCAACTCCCATGTGCCACTAGATTGAAGAGTCTCCATTTCTGTCAACATGGCTTGGCGCCAACCTGGATTTGAGAGGCCTCACTAGTAGACTTAGGTATAGACGTAGAAGACAGGTGAGAAAGGAAGGCAAAGTACGGGGAAGACACACGATGATAACTCAAGAAAGTATATATAGGATGAGGATTACGAGTAAAACGTGTACCTCTTCGGAGATCAGTGGATGCCTCAGTGGGGTCAGTGACAGATTGAAGTGGAAGTGGTAGAACCGCAACAGGAGGATCAGATGGCCTAGGTGAGTCAACAGGAGCCTCAGTAGGTGCAAGGCGAGGATGGCGTTGATAAACCTGAAGAGGGCGGTTAGGAGCAATTGGAATATCAGTACTCTGGGCAAGAGGAAGAGGACCACGATAAGGAATGGGGAGAACCTCTGAAACGGTGTCATTTGGAGACGGTTGGAAAAAAATAAAAAAAGAGATGACTCAATAAAAGTGACATCTGCAGACATAAAGTGACGCTTGAGTGATGGAGAATAACACCTATAACCCTTTTGTAGTCGAGAATAACCTAAAACACACACACTTAATAGGTTTAGGGTCCAGCTTTGAAAGCCCAAGAGTCATGTCATGAACAAAACAAACACACCAAAAAATCCGAGGAGGAAGAGGAAAAAGATCAATAGAAGGATACACAATGGAATATGGAGTATGGTTGTTAAGTACAGAGGATGGCATGCAATTAATCAAGCAACAGGCAGTAAGAATAGCATCAACCCAAAATTGGGAAGGAACATGAAAATGTAATAGCATAGTTCGAGTAATTTCTACTAGATGCATATTATTCCTCTCAGCAACCTCATTCTGCTAAGGTGTGTAAACACATGACCTTTGATGTAACATACCTCGAGATGTCATGTAGGATTAAAAAGGGTTGGAGAGATACTCCTTAGCATGGTCACTACGTAAAACACGGATGGGTTTACCAAATTGAGTTTGTATTTCAGTACAGAAAGTTTGAAATATCTGGAATAATTCAGAACAATCTTTCATAAGGAAAACCCAAGTACATCTCGAATAATCATCAATAAAGGTTACAAAATAATAGAAACCTAAAGTAGAACTGACTCGATAAGGACCCCAAACATCTGTATGAACTAAATCAAAGAGGGACATAGCCCAATTATTGACTCTCCTTGGAAAAGACTGACGTGATTGTTTTCCAAGGTAACACGACTCACAATCTAAAGAATCAACAAAAAGACCTGGAACAATCTGTCGAAGTTTGGAGAGACTAGGATGGCCAAGACAGCTAAGGATAAGCATAGGAGAATCAGTAGATGCACTAGCAGCAGCAGCACCACGCAGGTAATAGAGACCCTGTGACTCAAGCCTGGTGCCAATCACCTTCCCCGTACTGCGATCCTGCACAACAACCAAATCAACACAAAAGGTTATAGAGTAGTTAAGGGTACGGGTGATTTTACTCACAGAAATAAGATTGAAAGGACCATTAGGTACATATAACGCAGACTCTAAAGGTAAAGATGGCATAGGTGAAGCCTGACCAACACCAACAGTTGGTGTTTGATGACCATTAGCTAAAGTATCCATGGGTAAAGCTTTAGACTTACAAACATTAGACATAAGAGACACATTACCAAAAATGTGATCTGAGGCACCTGAGTCCAGTATCCAAGTATTAGGTGTACTGGTGTGAGAGAGACAAACAAGAAAGGAGGTACCAGGATTAGGAGGAGGTGTAGGAGTGACATCTCGGGATACTTTAAACTGGATGTACTCTTCATAGTCACTAGGGGTGAAACTACTATGAGTTTGAGCCTCTGAACCAATGGCCTGCATCATATTAACAGAACGCGGAGGTCTACCATGTAACTTGTAGCAACGATCCTTGGTATGCCCTACCTTGTTGCAATATTCACATCGAGAACGGGTACCACGATGACCACCACTACTACTAGTATGTCCAGAAAACCCATTATCTGTAGGTCGAGATGCCAAAAGGGATGAATCTCCCATAGGCTCAATTGAAGGAGCATATGCAACTCTGAGCAGTCTAGCAGCAGTTTCATTCAAGGTAGGTACAGTAGGACTTGCCATAATTTAATCACGAACATGAGCACGATCAGGACGAAGGGCGACCAGAGCAAGCACCATGAAAAACTTGTCACATTGCTTAATGTGACCATCAGCAGTTTTCTCATGTGGTATCAGGTTATTGTATTCTTGCTGTAACGCTTCAATCCGACCTAAATACTCAGGCATACTCATATCAGCAGTTCCACAGAAATTAAGTATATTCGAGATCAGTGAATAAAGTCCTTGTACATCATTGGTGTATAGAGACTTTGCTTTATTCTAAACATCATAGCAAGTCTCATATGCCTTGTAAATGTTATGGAGTTTAGGATCAATGGACTACCATAACATATTACATAATAGGGCATCCACCTTCTCTCAATCACTTTTGTTTACAACAATGTCATCCACATTCGTTGCTAAATGGTTAAACACACCCTGGCCTTTGAACCAAAGTCTAACAGAAGCAGCCCAAGATGCATAATTCTCACCCCTAATCAATTTATCCATAGTAATGGTGAGAAAGAATGTTAAATTAAGTGACGACGATGCCATAACGAGGAAAAGGAATATATATATCCAAAAAGAACTAAACCTCAAACTAGAATATCCACAGATTCCACACAAGCTGTTACACAAGGAAGAAGAATACACACTATGGAAGAAGAATACTGTTCCAGACTCTGAGGTGGCGGTGGCCGAAAAACGGCAACGGTGGCCAGAAATTGACAGCGGTGACTGGCGAACGACGGTGGTGACCGGTGAATTCGACAACACCGATAGGTGCATCTCCTCGAGACAATTCCAGTTGTGGTCACGGTGTCCTGATCGGAGACTAGATGAAGGAGATGTGGCCGGAAAACAGAGAGCTCGCTGGCGCGTGCGGCGGCGAACGGCTACCGGACTTCAGCACCTGGTTCGCGACAAGGTTCCAAGACTGCCTGTGGTGTTGGTTTGGGCAAAAAAACACAAGGCGAACGTGGGAACGAGAAGGCAGTCGCGGCTCTCACGAAAATAGTCTGGTGGCAACAGCGGGAAAGGAAATAGGGTTTTAGGGTTTTGGCTCTGATACCATGTTAAGATTGGAGAGAGTAAGGGTTTCATATATTTCACACAACAAGAACTGTATAGACTACCACTATATATACATGAATAATGTATAGCCTAATGGGCCTATTGATAAACGGGCTTAGGGTTTCAACAATGGTTCTTCTTGCTTCGA
This sequence comes from Ipomoea batatas, assembly GCA_002525835.2. NCBI lineage: Eukaryota > Viridiplantae > Streptophyta > Magnoliopsida > Solanales > Convolvulaceae > Ipomoea > Ipomoea batatas. The sequence goes on along the minus strand of CM008342.1, from coordinate 28,372,004 downwards.
CCACATATATGTCCTCGATCATGTAAGCATATTTATTTCCTACATGAAGTATGAGATAGTTTTGAGTAGCTTCGCCAAGATTCTTGCCTTCAATGATCCTTCTTTTCCACCAATATATCAGTTTGGGTGCTGTCATTCCATCATAAAAGCTTTGGCCTGTTGCACCCATTATCTGATTAATGGCTCTTATCTTCATAATATCATCCTCATGTTTGGCTACATTTTCTGCATCTTCAATTCTTTTCTTCATTTCTTCAAATTGCTTTTGACAATCTTGTTGAATCTTGAGGATTCGTTCTTCTTCTTCCTTCCTTTCTCTGATTTGTTTATTTTGACTCCATTGATAGTCAATTCTGTCACTGTTAGTCTTGCTTTTGTAAAAAGGAGGAATATTATATCCTTCAAATTTCTTACCGCTTCCTTCTTCATAAGGAATGTATTCAACCAATGTTCCATCAGCGATTTTGGTCATTTGTGATCTTGATCATTTATGACCTCGACTATGAGACTTTCCATGCCTCGATGTCGACGATGGTGGAGCTGGCAGAGATAAGATTTTTTCTCTTGGAACGTTTCTATTTCTATCATCGCTTCCTCGGCCATCATTGTCATCTCTGTCTCCTCTGCCTTGTTCTTTACAGACTCTCTTTTCCTCCTTGTTGGCATCATCAGTCATCGCCAACTCTTCTACCTTGTCACTTAGACAGTTAATGATCACTTGAAGTTCCTTTATGGACCACTGGTTTTCGAGGACATACATTCTTGTTTGATTTGTGTTCTCGATAACCAGATCCATCTTAGTGCAAGACAAATTAACTCTTTCTTTCAGAAAGATCTGTTTGAGCTTTACTTCTTGCTGATCGTGTTGTACGGCTGATAGAGCTTCTCATAGGCTAGCAAAAGATTCCAAGTTCTCAGTTTGAGCCTTAGCCAATTTTGCTTCAAGTTCAGCAATTTGAGTTATCATAGGGGATTTTGAGATGCGTCTCTTCTGCTTCTTTAAGTCCTTCTTGACTCGGTCAATAGACTTTTTAAGGGATTCAAATTGAGTTGATTGAGTCCTTGTCAAGTCCTGTATAGCATAAATAATAGATGAGAAAGCAGGGAGAGAAACACTTAACACCTCAGTTGATTTAGAGTCCGGAGCTTGGTCATTGTTGCTTGCACCACGATGCGCTTCCAAATTTTCACCTTGGATCATGTTTGGATCAACTTAAATGTCAACATCAACCAAGTGAGTGTCACTCAAATCATTCCTCGGGTATGAGTCTTCGTGGCTTGCACTACGAGATGCTTCATTGTTTTCATCTCGAGTTAAGCTCGAACTCATCCTGAGATCCACATCAACAAGATTATCAGAAAGAATTTTTGTATTTCATCATTCTTTGGGGCTAAGTCATCGTGATTCGCATCACGAGACGCTTCCACATTCTCGTCTCGAGCTGAACTCTGACTTTCCCTTATGACAACGTTTTCAGCTGGTTCAGATTGTTGTGCGAGTTCTTCAGGTTCAGAAATGATAGGATTATGGCTCGCATCACAAATCTGAGGTATAATCACCGCTAAAAGGGGTAGCAAATATAACATCTTCTCCGCTCGGTTCTACAACTCCTTGGGGTGGGGAGGAAGTACAATGACCAGCTTGACCTTCTTCTTCAACAGGATTGCTCATTTTCTCATCTTCAACTCTTCTTGGCTCGTCCTCCTCTTGAGGATGATTCGGTGTACCGTGATATTCATTGTTATCATCATCGGAATCATTCGAGCTAGATATATCAAAAGAGTCATCAGAATCGTCTTTCTTCGAGGCGTTGGTAGGTGGATGAGTGGATTGGCTTGAAGACTCGTCATCATCATCATTATTATTTGCACGAGGACGTTTATTGTCATTGCAACTTGAATCATCATTCTCATATTCCTTGTCCTCGTTGTCTTCATCCTCAGGGTCTGCTTGTTCTCGTTTGTACCAACTCCAGGACGTCCATCTCTAAGTGATGACTGAACTCTAGAGATATTACATACTTTTGCAATCAAGGTTAATTCTTCTTTGTCATGTTCTTTTGGATCCATAATCTTATCATCCAGTGCTCGGCCTTTGCCTTTTCTATCAACTCGACCTTCAAGCTTTTTAGAATAAACTCTGTCTATCTCATCAGGTCTCGTTGCATCAAAGACAGATTTTGTGCCCATCCAATCTAGAGTCCATTGCTCTTCTTCACACATCATATTGCATGTTCAGCATATCACTTTCAGACTGGACATCCGCCATTTCTGCTACGAGTACATCCGCTTTAGCTCTCTGCAGAGAATTTCTTCATGAGAGGATATCTCTCCAAAGAGCTCTTCGTGAACCAATTGCTAGGCCAACTCGGCGTCAGTATTGATTTGCAAAGCTTGGGCATTGGTGGAAGTAGGCAATACTTCGGGCACATTATCTTGAGTTTGCACTTCAACAGTTTCCTCGGCAGTAGTCACATTTTCCACCTCTTCTGCTGTAGCGGGTTATTGTGGTAGGATAGAAGATGGATTTCCTACCTGAACTGCTTGACTGTCATACTTTCGAATCGACTCGGTCAACTTCTCAACTACCACAGCAGGTGCAGTATCACGAATCCTTTGTTTGACGGATTCGAGCACACAGTCTACTTCATCGTCCCCCTTAGATGATTCTTCCACCATGGTTGAGTTTGAGTCTGACTGATCTTGGATTTGTGGAACTTGAGGTTGGATTACAGGAAGTAAGGGACCACGAGTATTCGAGCCTGAGGGTTCGGGTTTTGACGACTCGGGTTCCTTTAACTTCTACTTCCTTGAAAGAGATCGAGTGACTGACAGTGCATCATCCTCATCACTGCTGTCTTCATCATCAACAAGTAAGTGCGGGGGTAATTCTTTTGATGATGACCCATGTGGATGTTAGCACCTTTATTGCCATTTGTCTACTTTAGTGTAAAGACAATTTGTCTTTTGTCTTACACAAAAGGACATAGCATTTAATGCTCCTTGGGATTGCTTCCTAGAATCCGTTTGACAATGATCATCCACAAGATCAAGGCTATAGACAAGACAATATTCCTGAGAATGTCTTTAGAGTTGTTCTCATGAATGAATATTAACTCATGCCTTGATTGCTCATGAAAATGATTGACCTTATCATTCTCTTATTATCTCCTCGAATGAATCAACTTGGTCATTCAGTCTTCAAGTCTCAAGAGGCTGGCTCTTCCGGTATTCAGCCTTAGTCTTCTTGATTTCTCTCAGCTTGGTAAGTCTTCGGCCTTCACGTCTTCACGTATTCAGCTCGTCCTCGTGTTTGCTCATGAACTCGTTACAACGAGTTCTATTAAGTATTCAGCCTATAAGCAAACGATAATAAAGACAATGAAAAATTGGGTGGGGGGGGTCTCCTCTGGTATTTGGTATCATCAAAATCAAGAGCTCATAGTTCCTAACATCATGCAAGATCCGAACGAGCCACTCCGATTGTTCCTGGTCAGGTGGCAAAAGGAAGTTCAAGCAGTCGACAATTTAGAAGATAACATGTTGTTAATCTTGTTCATGGAAAACTTGAGGTTGGGAAAGCTGTATAACAACCTCCATACTGAATGGCCGACCTCGTATGCTCACGCCATCCAAAGAGCAAATCGACATGCTGACGCGGAGGATGCAATTAAACAAAAGAGAATCCAAAAAGGGTTGGTACGACCTAAGAAGCCTTGTATAGAAGAGCAACAAACGAGGAAGTTTGATAAGAGTCGGCTAGGCCAATCAGAAACTGGTCAGAACCCTGAAAGATCGGGTATTCCACCGTTCCGTCAACAACCGGTTGCAGTCCAGGAAGAGCAAACGTTACCTCCACTGCATGAGGTACGACCAGGCGATAAGCCTGAAACCGTGGGTCAAGGGTCAGAAACTAGCAAATATGTCGGTTGCATCGCTCGACCACCCATTCCACCAAGGAGTGTGCCTTCCTAAAGAATGAAAGATAGGCTATCATCCAGAAGAGTGCGCCGACCTCTTCTAATCAGTGGTGTAAATGTCTGCCATTGCAGCGTGGTAACCCGAGCCAGTCTAGGTAAGGTAACCGTGACAAAGGAAAACAGCCTCCTAAGGGGGAGGAGGAAGCAAATTGGAAGCATAAAAATGTGATTCACATGATCCTGGGTGGACCCGGAGGGGGTGATTCGGTTGGGTCAAAGAAAGCAAATTGGCCGCTCCATTTTCTCCTAGTATAATGGATGCACCCCTCCCAAGAGATTTTAGGTTACCCACTATCAAGGCCTACACCGGGACTTCTGACCAGCGTGTCCACATGACAAGGTACAAAGCAGCCATGGTAATGACCTGGGCAGGCGACACCACAATGTGTAGAGCGTTTTTGTCCACTTTGGATGGAACCACCCAAGATTGGTTCAACACGATTCCAGATGGTTCGATCCAGAACTTTACGGAGTTGTCCAAACATTTCTTGACTTATTTCTCCGGCATATACAACACAAGAAACCATTTTCACATCTCTACAGAGTAAAGCAGTACAGGGGCGAAAACTTAAGAAATTTCTTAAGCATATGGAACACGGAAGTCAACAATCTGTGCGACTTTGATTCTCAGGCGGCAATCCTCATGTTTATCCAGGCATTGAGGTCATGAAATTTTCATAGACAGTTGAACACTCACCATCCACGCTCCTATGATGAGCTAATGAGGATAGCAAACTGCTACGCCGAGGCCGAGGAGGCTGATAGAAAGAAAAAAGATGAGGAAGAGGGCAAGAGGATTGGACGACCTGACAAAGTTTGTCCGGCCAACCACGCACCACGCCCAAACCAGTTATCCGCAACGAAGGGAAAAGTTCAAGAAAGGTCTTGTCTCACCCCACCGCGACACTTAACACCGCTTACTCACCCGGTTAGCGTGATTCTAAGTCACACTGAGGAAATGGGAATGGTGCTTTTTCCCTCAGGGTGTATGGCAGTTTCTACATGCGAGGACCAAAACACCTCAACCACTCTCGTTGGCTAGGGAGTGGGGGACTGGTGACAGAGTAATCAAGCAAGCAGCATTCGACCCGGATCACCAGCATTGACCCGAAGGAAACAAACGGTCACCCGTTACACAAAGACGACGCAGTGAAGAAAAGTGGTCAGCACATTGAAGAGGAGTTACTCCTTATCATCATTAGGAGCACTTAGTAAAGCATTATGCATCCGTTACTTACTCGCAAAGGGTCGTTAGCACTTGAGGATATAAAAGAGGAGTCTCGTTGGAAAAGGGGGGGACTTGGTTTTAATGATACACAACACTGCTATACTGTACTGAAATCACTCACTCTCACTAAATACACAGATCGACATTGTGGTACCAAAACCATTGTTACTCACTTATCTACTGTACTTACCCATTACACTCAAATAATACTATATTTCACTCCTATCAAATATACCCGGTAACATTACTTACCGTCAATAATCAATCGACATTTGATGAAGAATTGAAAATCATTTTAGCTTGTAATCAACTACAATTTCAATTTCTAGATTTCATCTTTCATTGCTTATTTTTATCAAAGCTAAGTATTTCTTGCTTTCTTTGCATCTTATTTCTTTCAATTGTTCTTGCAATGCCTTTCATTTCAATTCATGCTGTCATTTTAATTCTAAACATGAGTAGCTAGATTCATTTAGGGATTTGGATTAAGCTCTTTTGTTATGAATTTTATGTGACTTGAATTGCAATGCTAGATAGTGTAATAATTCAATGATGGTTCTAGTTGTGAGCTTGGTGTTTTATGTTGACTCTTGTATGATTATGGCCAGATTATGCAAAAGGTACATTGACAAAGTGTTATCACAATGAGAATAAAGCAACACCATAGTCACACCTATCACTAGTTAACTTTACTTTGAGAAAAGGGAGTAAGAAGGGGATGTGAACATCATGTGTTAGACAAATTACTTCAATTGACCTGAGTCACCATGAGAGTGGGGCTTAACTCTAAATAAGAGTCCAATGTCTATGAGAGTGGCATTGACATTTAGTAGCGTCTCTATAGCTCCCTTGTTGAAGGGGGCATTACATGATCTTTATGCTAGGAAGCACTGTGCAAAAGTAGCTTAGTCCAAGTCCCTACCTTTCCATTTATTTGATATTCTTTGCATTAGATTGTTACTTCCCTTATTACTTTGCCTAGTAATTGCTCTTGAATGAATCTCATCTTCGCCAATCGAATTAGCTTCCAAACACTATACACTTTTGTGCTTAACCCCTCACTATTCAACCCATTTTAGTTCATTCCACAAGACGATATTTGATGTGAGAATACCCTCTCACATACTCCATTCCATCACTATTCAACACAACTTTTAATAGCCTTCAACCTCCCCAACCTTGTCTTTCTCATGAGTGACGAGAAGCCTCTTCATGGAGAATAGAGTTATAGCCCTCTCAGTGATGGAGGTCGTTGTCACTATAATTGCTAGAGAGACGGCATACAAGGGCTCTTTATTGGCCCCAATCTTTTCTTCTTGCCACTAAGGGTAATCCTTGATTAGGGAGTCATGATGATAGCTTGGGCTGTGCACTCATAAAAAAAATTTCCAAGCTTATAAATGCAAAGTGTGATTGGAAGTTAACTATTGTGCATACATGCTAAACTAGTAGGGGCAACCTCTCGAATTAACCCTCGCCTTTGAAATAGCCTTCTTAGGCCCGGTATACTAGGTCCTCTAAATTAACAACTACATAACTCTCTAGAGAACAAAAAATAAGTACTCATAGAACTCCGAGTCAATGGCCTCAATGCATTTCTTCAAGAACATGAAGGGCTTGGGGTATACATGTTTCCTTTGTTGAGTTGTCCACTCCTTCTGTACCAGAAGATGGGCATCATACCAGATAGAGAATAATTGATTCTTCTATCCTGATAGGGAATATTCCCCTACTTCGCTACCTGTACGTACTACATAATTGCTTGAGAAAATTGTCATTTTGGTCTACTGACTATAGGGGTCTTGTTAATTTCAGTCCACGACTTTCAAAACTGTTAATTGCATACCAGGACTATTCAATTTTTATCAATTTTGGTCACTCCGGCCAAATTGGCGGCCAAATGTCGCCGGAAAGTCCAAAACCCTAAAATAGTGAGGGTATTTTAGTCATTTCACTCTTCTTTATTCTTCTCCGGCGAGCTTCTTCTTCTCCGGCGAGCTAGGCCACCAAAACCACAACTCCTCTCAGAGATGAGCTCCTCCAGTTGAAGAAGTGCTCAACCACTGGAAGAAATTAAATCCAAGTTGGCAAAATTAAATCCACTGCAATAAGTTGTTTAGGGGCCTAAACAAGTGAAGAATGACTGGAAGGTCGCACGCCGCCGCCCCAAGTCCACAAATCCACTGCAATAAGTTGTTTAGGGGCCAAAACCACAAATCCTCGCACGCCGCCCCAAGTCGGCAAAATTAAATCCACTGCAATAAGTGAAGAATAAGCTGGCAAAATGATCATCGTCGGGTGACCAGTCCGCACGCCGCCCCAACTCAGATCCAAATTCCGATCATCCTCCGTGTGGAAAATGACTGGAAGGTCGTTGTAATCGGAGGGAAACCCAGGTGAGAAGAAGGAAAAGCGAGAGCAGGAATGGGAAAGCGTGAGGCTTCTTTAGGAACGACTTGCGTTGGCTGAAGTCAATAGTGTGGCCGGAGCTTGGGAGCCGCCGTTGACGGTGGAGATGGACAGTTGGTGGTGGTTGATGGCGGTGGAAATAATATGGTAGCTCGCCGGAGAAGAATAAAGAAGCGTGAAATGACTAAAATACCTTCACTATTTTAGGGTTTTGGACTTTCCGGCGACATTTGGCTCCCAATTTGAATTAAATAGTCCTGGTATGCAATTAACAGTTTTGAAAGTCGTGGACTGAAATTAATAGGACCCCTATAGTCAGTAGACCAAAATGACAATTTTCTCTAATTGCTTAGTATCCGAAAGGACTGCAGAAGAGAATTATTCCCGACCATTTACCGACCTCAAAGCCTACCGACCTGACCTGATATAGATGACCGAGCAAGGGCTTAGTCAGTACCAGTACTTGTCTATCTACTGGTTCATTCCGACCATCTTAGGTCGGGACGAACCACCCAACCTTTTCCACTTTAAACGCTGAGCCTTATTCCCTTAGTCAAACTCAATCACAACAGGAACGAGAGTGTCAAGAACCTCGATACACGTGAAGGAGTCATAGAAGCCTCCGACCTTCCTTTGTGCATGAGATCCACATGTCACATATACAGAGGGACCAACATGTGTTTCCTTTAGCCTCCTACAAATACCGCATTAAATGCTTAAGGAAGGACTTTTGGTATCTTCCATACATCTATATCTAGCTCAACATCCTCTGACCCACTGTCTCTCTTCCCAAACTCCAGAACTTAGAACAAATAGCAAATGATCTAAGATTCTATAAAAACGATTTAATCTATTTGTACGTATTTGTGGGAACGACCGTATTTACCACATCAGGTGCCTCATTGGACCATGGTCCACCATCCACCATATAACAATTGGTTTTTAGTGGCGCTAGTTTTTTCGCAATAGATTCATAAAATCAATATATACCTTTAGCTCATAATAAAAACTTCTTAATTTTCAACCAAATATCTCTTAAAACTATACCATAATCATAATTACATATCAAACACTTATTCAAAACTACATTTAAGTGCAAAA
>CM008342.1:28311060-28322916 GCA_002525835.2 Ipomoea batatas | reverse complement strand
GCACTAACAAAGCTTTCACGGAGCCAAAACCAAGCCATTATCAATGTTGCCTAACACCACAGCGCACCTCCCTCTCGCACCACAAACCATTAGCACTGCCCAACACCATACTGCACTTGTCACTCTCATCATTCACGATTATCATCGTTGCCCAACACCATTGCGTTTTCCCGGTGCATGCACACAAACTGATTCACTCTTAACCATCCTTCTTCAACCGTCAGCCTTCCATAATAGCAACGACATATGCTAGGTCCGCACCACTCCTAGGACTTGTGTTGCCCATCACTGCAACACCCCTGTTTACTCATATTGAAAAAGATGCATTGACTCAACTCATACCCTAGCATTACTCCAAATATGATACTAATCTCATACTAAATTAATTTAAAACAAGCGACAAAATATGGTAAACCAAACACAAACCCTTAAGACTTATTAATATGATAAACCAAACAACATAAAACATCTATTGCCTAATTATTCCCCTTATAAGCTTTATCAGCTTCATAATCCGACACAAACCTACCGCCCATCCCAGCAGCCACACCATAGACACCCTCATTATTATCACTTCAACATTTCAACATCAACAACACCTTCACTTCACCACCTACAACCATAATCGCTTGACAGTCTGACCGTCATCACCAACCGCTCAACCTGGCATTTGGACCGCCACCTACTTCCCCTGTCGCCACCAACCGGCCCTAGCACATGGCATCCAGTCATCACCCACCACTACCGTAAACCTAGACCGCCATCTACTCTCACGTCGTCGTCGTAGTTAGCTACTGGAAAATTTCCACTATCGACTCCTCAATAGAACTAAAACAACATGCCATCAACAATCCATACTCCAACATACCATAAACCATACCGTGATGAAATGGGCTCACCAAAATGAGACGAACAAGAAAATTTTTTCTGTAGGAAATTTCTCCGAAAAATCCCCACGCACCGACGCGTGGTTGCAAGAGCTCTAGTTAGCAGCGGTGCGTGGAGGCTTCATTCACCGCGAAACTTCTGCCTATGACGTCGCCTCCCTATGCTGATCAATGCCTAGAGCTGTCAATACAGGCTGGCGGGATAGGGCGGGCAAAAAAAGCCTGCTCCTTGGAGGGCCTAGGTTTTACAGGCCTAGATCGCCCTGCCCTAAGCCCACGGGCTAGGCGAGCCCCCGCCTTTTTGTGTGTGTGTGTGTGTGTGTGTTTTCTCAACAAGGTTTCGGCTGAGGAGTAGGAATATCGGCAAACAGTTTGTGGGCACAACTAAAACAATCAAGCAGAACAGATCTCCTTCAGCTTATTCGTCGTTGATTGGTCTAGCGAATACTCGCCGAAATCCCAAATTGGTAACAGAAAATAAAAAGGCATCACAAATTCACAATCAATACGCATGCCGAACACCTAAATATCTAATGAACTAATAGGAATTTTAGCATCTAAATTATAGTTATTACACAAACTGTGAAGGGAAACCATAGTTTTACAGAATTTTACAGAATCAACCTTATAGAGTTTTACAAAATCCATACACAAACTGTGAATCTGTGATATCAAGAACCAAATATTGAAGAAAATTCTAGGTACCAAAACAAGAGGGCGAGACCAGACTCAGCAAGAGGCGTAACTCGTAAGGCGTTAATCGGCGTGACTGCGTGACGAGACCAGCGACCGGCATAAAGGCGGCTGAGTAGTGGTATGTGGAGGAGAATGGAGAGGGCAGATCGGCAGAGGCCAGAGGGGAGAGGTGACCGAGTTTTGGAGATTTGGAAGACTAGGGTTGATGGCTTAATGTTGGGTTTTGTTTTTATGAAATATTATATATATTTTTATTTTTGTTAATTAGATGGTATTTTTTTTAATTATATGGCGGGCAGCCTGCGACCCGCCAAGCCTGCGGGCCAAAAAAGCCTGCTCTTTGGCTGGCTATAATTTTCGAAACCCACCCCCTACCTAAGTAGGGTCGGGGTAGGCCAAGCCCATTTTGACGGCTCTATCAATGCCCACTGGGCTCTAACACCATGACTTGATTGCAACTTTTTTTGGTTCAGTAGCCTAATTGCATTTCTAAGTTTTGTTCAGTGGTCAATTTGACCCCCTTATTCCTAAATACTTTCTTTAGTTGTAATTAGAGGAAGAAATTAAATATTGTAAAAACTCTCTATTAATTAAAAGTACTCAAACACACTCCGTTAGCACCTACTATTCCTACTAATTAATAACACATGATCAAGATTTGCTTGTCCAATTAACCATCGTCTCTGTCATCGTCTAGAGCTAGCAAAGACTAGCATATTAACTTCAATGGGTTGAAACTATATATATACATCACTATTTTGAAATACTCTTGATCTTTTACGAGATAATATTTGTTTACTTTCTCAAATTATTTTAGCCTAAATTAAAGAATCTAAGCCCCACAGCAGTTCAAAGACTACTCATTTAAAATGGTAACTGTGATGTCATTACAACTACATGATAAATATTTGTCAAAATCGCATCCAATATAATAGTAGAACTTGATTACAAAATAACAAACGATACAAAAAGAATTCAAAAAAATTGCAAAAGGAACATCAAAGAATGTATATGCAGCAGTACATTTATATATAACCCAGCCAGGCCAGAAAAAGAAATGGGACAAAAAAGTAAAGAAAAAGGAGAAAAAAGATCAGTAAAACTTGAGAAGGCTTGCTCCAAGAGCTGCGAGAAGAAGAAAGAATGAAAGATTCATAGAAGGTGGGGCGGCATCTGGTGTCAAATCAGGCTTGAATCCTGGACTTGAAGTTGGGAAGCCAGAGTTAGAGTTGTCTGTTGGAGTTGATGGTGTCAAGCCTCCTGTTGGTACATTATCTTCCACTCGTGGTGGTGGCGGCGTAAATGGAAGAGGAAAACCTGAACCTGCAATTCATCATTATCATTAAAAATCTACAATTGTTGGGCGGATGTCAGTGAATGCCAAATCTAGCACCCGGTGGTTGAGCAGAGACCAGTAAAAAGTTTAAAAGGTCAAGTTCAGCACCCAAAATCTCAAAAATGTGATGACGGTCTAAAAGGAAATGAAAATGCCTCTTCGTTACTAACTATAACTTTTGGTGTAATGGTAAGTGTTTGATCTAACTAGTGGTATCAAAGTCAAATCACGAGTTGGTGTTGGGAAGAGAAATTATCGGGCGGAGACTAGTAAAGGTCAAGTATGGCACCCGGTGAGGGAATTGTTGGGCCTCGATGCCAAGTTTAGCACTAGCGGAGAGAATTGTTGGGCCTCCGAGTTTGAAGGGCTAGACTAGTTAGTGCTTGGAGAGGGAATTGTTAGGTGGAAGCCAGTAAATGACCCGATGTGGAGAATTGTTGGGCCTCCGAGTTCGAGGGGAAATTGTTGGTGTTAGACTAGTTGGTGTTGGGAGGCGGGAATTGTTGGACAGAGGTTAGTAAAGGTTAAGTTTAGCACACACTGAGAGATAGGACACAGTCAAATAAGTTGCGTCTTTGCTACTAGCAACGACAATAATAACGGAATAATCAATTACTGGACTTATAATAATCTGTGGACTTTTTAATTAAAGCGGAGAAGAAAAACAGAATTTACCTCCTCCAGCGGGACTAGGTGATGTAGGCAAGGGTGATGAAGTTGGTCCAAGAGCTGCTGGCCCTGAAACATATATATCATGTTTTTGAAAATAATCAATTATATATACTCATCAATCTGGCAAACAACATAATTTTGATTCAATTCAAAATGGATAACTTAATTTTCAGCAGCTATAGTACCTGGAGCTGGAAGAGGAGCAGCAGAAGCTGCATTTCAATCATGAAAATAACAGTTACAAATCAATCATCAGAAACAAAAACTCTTAAGAAATTATTTATAATAATGTGAAATTAAAATCACCTTTGCACTGCACAGGCACACCAGAAACGCCACTGTTCTTACAAGCTTTAGGGAGAGAAATAGCCAATGTTCGGTTAATGGGAACGCGAAAAGGAACATTTCCAGTGACAATGAGGCAAAGGCAATCTGTGCCATTGCTCATCAGATACTTGAGTGATTGGCAACAAGTAGAGGTTGGAGACGATGAGGCGCCGCCATTTGTAAGGAAACCTAAGCAAGGAGTGAAGCTTTGCAGCATGGAGGCGCTGCAAGCAGTACTAATCTGCCCATCAACTCCCAAAACAAACACCAGAAAGCCAATAGCTAAAGCAGGGATTAAGCACAACTGCAAATCCTTAGAGACTAATAACCTTCTTCTTACCATTTTTTTTTGTTTTGTTTTGTTTTGTTTTCTTGGAGATTTTGGGCGGGTAGGTAATTAAGCTAGGGGCAGTTGTGATTTGAATGAAGAAATAGAATATGAAAATGGGTTTTATAGAAGGGAAGGGAAAATTCGTTAAATGAGAAAAGAAGGAAATAATTAATTAATTATTTGGATTCAATAATTGATTGGAAGTAGTTTAGGGGCTCAACTACCTTAACAAACTTCATGCGAGACAGTTTGGTTAGGTGACCTTGCAGGAATTTTGGTTCCCTCCTTTTCTTAATTGCGTGTTTCCGACAACACATGAAATGCAAGCTTTGGACTGGTGACTTGCACACCTAATAATCAAATAAAAAATATTTAACATAGGAATTGAAATGCTTTTTAAAATATTATTCCATCCGTCTCATTTTACATTACAATATAATTATATAACCCACATAAGGGAGTAACTTGATTCCACTGAACTATAAGATTTTTGACTCTCATATTACATATCTAATTCAAATTCATAGTAAAAATAACAGGTAAAATAAATTAAAATAAGAACATGTATTAATGAACGTAATAAAAGTCAAATAAAGTTACAATGAATATGAAATTTGAGTAGTAGCCAAGGACCTTGTGGTCTAGTGGCATCAAACCCTTCCCTTTATACGAGAGGTGGTGGGTTCGAGCCTTATTCAATAGTTATGAATAGATACTGCATTCTAATAGAGTTAGTAGTATTCAAAAAAAATGATTGAAAAATGTAGACTACTACAAAGTATCCCACAATATCCAATAGCATAACCAATAGATTATATATAGGATAAAGTTGTACACATACAAACAATTAGTGATCCTAAGCGGTATGGTGAACCAAGTCTAGAACTATTCACGAGTAGTTCTGGGTACAAACAGAAACATAGCGTAATATGAAATCAAGCAAGAACGTAATCAAACACACATACACAGATTATTAACCTAGTTCAAATAGTGATTTTCTTACGTCTGGGGGCATCCAAACTCAGATTGCCATAATGTTACGTGGATCTTGGCCTGAATAGCCCAAAATATCCTATGAGGTCATCTCATAAATCTTCATATGTGGAATGGATTTGTGAGACGGAATGACGGATCAGATTTAACATAATTTTGATTCAATTCAAAATGGATAACTTAATTTTCAGCAGCTATAGTACCTGGAGCTGGAAGAGGAGCAGCAGAAGCTGCATTTCAATCATGAAAATAACAGTTACAAATCAATCATCAGAAACAAAAACTCTTAAGAAATTATTTATAATAATGTGAAATTAAAATCACCTTTGCACTGCACAGGCACACCAGAAACGCCACTGTTCTTACAAGCTTTAGGGAGAGAAATAGCCAATGTTCGGTTAATGGGAACGCGAAAAGGAACATTTCCAGTGACAATGAGGCAAAGGCAATCTGTGCCATTGCTCATCAGATACTTGAGTGATTGGCAACAAGTAGAGGTTGGAGACGATGAGGCGCCGCCATTTGTAAGGAAACCTAAGCAAGGAGTGAAGCTTTGCAGCATGGAGGCGCTGCAAGCAGTACTAATCTGCCCATCAACTCCCAAAACAAACACCAGAAAGCCAATAGCTAAAGCAGGGATTAAGCACAACTGCAAATCCTTAGAGACTAATAACCTTCTTCTTACCATTTTTTTTTGTTTTGTTTTGTTTTGTTTTCTTGGAGATTTTGGGCGGGTAGGTAATTAAGCTAGGGGCAGTTGTGATTTGAATGAAGAAATAGAATATGAAAATGGGTTTTATAGAAGGGAAGGGAAAATTCGTTAAATGAGAAAAGAAGGAAATAATTAATTAATTATTTGGATTCAATAATTGATTGGAAGTAGTTTAGGGGCTCAACTACCTTAACAAACTTCATGCGAGACAGTTTGGTTAGGTGACCTTGCAGGAATTTTGGTTCCCTCCTTTTCTTAATTGCGTGTTTCCGACAACACATGAAATGCAAGCTTTGGACTGGTGACTTGCACACCTAATAATCAAATAAAAAATATTTAACATAGGAATTGAAATGCTTTTTAAAATATTATTCCATCCGTCTCATTTTACATTACAATATAATTATATAACCCACATAAGGGAGTAACTTGATTCCACTGAACTATAAGATTTTTGACTCTCATATTACATATCTAATTCAAATTCATAGTAAAAATAACAGGTAAAATAAATTAAAATAAGAACATGTATTAATGAACGTAATAAAAGTCAAATAAAGTTACAATGAATATGAAATTTGAGTAGTAGCCAAGGACCTTGTGGTCTAGTGGCATCAAACCCTTCCCTTTATACGAGAGGTGGTGGGTTCGAGCCTTATTCAATAGTTATGAATAGATACTGCATTCTAATAGAGTTAGTAGTATTCAAAAAAAATGATTGAAAAATGTAGACTACTACAAAGTATCCCACAATATCCAATAGCATAACCAATAGATTATATATAGGATAAAGTTGTACACATACAAACAATTAGTGATCCTAAGCGGTATGGTGAACCAAGTCTAGAACTATTCACGAGTAGTTCTGGGTACAAACAGAAACATAGCGTAATATGAAATCAAGCAAGAACGTAATCAAACACACATACACAGATTATTAACCTAGTTCAAATAGTGATTTTCTTACGTCTGGGGGCATCCAAACTCAGATTGCCATAATGTTACGTGGATCTTGGCCTGAATAGCCCAAAATATCCTATGAGGTCATCTCATAAATCTTCATATGTGGAATGGATTTGTGAGACGGAATGACGGATCAGATTTAACATAATTTTGATTTAAAAGATTATAGTTTTAATCATAAGTATCACATTTTTCTCATAAGTATTACACTTTATTTCAATTCATAAATAACAATCAATTAATTTACCTATTATTAGTATTATGCTTTTTCTCATAAGTAGTTGTTTAACCTTTAAATATTACATTTAGATTTAAAACTATTACACTTAACAAACAATTTGTTCATAATTTATCTTACATTTGTCAGTACAACTATTGCATTTCTATCTTAATTAATCTAACTCGTCTAACAGATAATGATCCGTGAAACAGTTTCGTAAGAGACTCATCCTGTAATATTTAATTTGATATTTTTAATTTTTTTTGAGTACTACTGACTCTGTTACAATATAGTATCTGTTCATAGCTACTTTCTCAACCTAATGAAGCACAAAGAGTCAAAAGTTGCCTTCACTGAGGCTCGGTATTAACCGGGACATCGGATGCCACTAGACCACAAGGTCTTTGGCTGATATTATTAATTAAGAATTGATAAATCATGACAATCAAAACCCCAGCCAACAAAAGCTATTGAGAATTAGCAAAGTTAGTTAAAGTTGTTGAACTTAAAAAAACCTACTCATGGCGGCCGGCCGGCCCATTTTTCTCCCCTCTCTTTACGTAACTTTTCCCCTATAAATAAATATCCCCGATCGAGCCATTATCTCCCTCATCAACTCCCTTCCTATCACAAACAACAAATCCTTCTTAACAAATCATCAAAACCTATTCTCAATTCAAACTCAAAACAATGGCTATTCATCATCATCTTACTCATCCTAGCTTCGTCATTTTTGCATTACTACTCTCCCTAACTTCGCCCCTCAACGCCCAAATCGTCAATCTGCCCTGCTCTCCCTCAACGCTCACAAGTTTCGTTCCTTGCTTGACTTTTGTCACCAACAACTCCACGTCATCACCCTCTTCAACTTGTTGCAATGTTCTCAAGTCTGTAACGAGCAATGGCACCTCTTGCCTTTGCTTCATTGCCTCTGGCGCTCCTTTTCAAGTTCCAATTAATCGAAACCTTACCCTTTCCCTTCCCCGTGCTTGCCAGATGCCTAGCATGCCCATCCAATGCAAAGGTTTTTACAAATCCTCATTTTTAATTAAATCTATTTCTTTTTCAATATTTATGTTATTCATGGGTTTAATTTAATTACTTTCTTCAAATTGTAGCTTCTGGAGTCCCTGGTGCACCTGCTCCTACTTCAAGTATGTTATCATTTCACAAATATTATTCTACACATTACATAATATAAAAATATGGATTACACTTGCGTGAGACCGTCTCACGGATCAGGTCAATATGCAAATGTAATACTTATACAAGCAAGTGTAATACTAAATCAGAAATAAAATGTTTGTTACTTATAAGAAAAAACATAATATTTTTTTATGACAAATATAATATTTTTTTATATTTTGATGTAAAAGTATTACTTTTTTTTTTATTGTAAGTATTATATTTTCCCTTATAAGTAATGTTGCACTTATAAAGGAAAATGTAACAGTACTTTTACATCAAATGTAAAAGTATTACATTTTTCATATAAGTAATAAATATTTTATTTCTGATTTAATATTACATTTGCTAGTATAAGTATTAGCTTTCATCAAGATCTGACCTGTCTCGCGGACAAGGATTCGTGAGATGGTCTAACACAAGTTTTTGCCAAAAAAATATATAGATACAGTATCCAATTAGTTTAGAACTTTTAATTTGGATTGAATTAAACATGCCAACTACAGCTGAATATTAAAATAACACATTAATGATATGATGATTGATGAAAATGAATACAAATTGCACATAAATTACCTTTTTATTGACAAAGATTTGATGCACAGGTCCTGTTGCTGGGGCACCCACTTTGTCACCGAAATCGGCCCCTGGTCCTTCTCGAGACCCCACAGGTACTATCCAATCCTTTGTTTTATTTATTTTTTGTCCCTAACAAATTTTTAGGCAATTTTAAAAGTTAGAAATTTCAACTTAGACATTGTAACTTTAATCATGATTTAAACTTAAAGATTCAAAAGTAGCCGGCAAAAAGGTTTAGCTCACTAGGTTAGTAGACATTATTTTGGTGAAATGGTCAAGGTTCAAAATTTAACAGCGGTAGTGTGAGGATTAATTCTAAAGTGGACTTATTTTTTGTTCGTCCGTGATTTAGATTCACCCAAATGTTCTGTCGGGCAGGGTGACTATTGTAGTTTATTAAAATAATGAATTGATTCCAATTTTAATTACAAGATTACAAACTACTTTAAGTAACTAATTAAAGTGTTTCAAAAAAAGAGTAACTAATTATATAAAAAAAAACATTAGACAAAATTAGACTTTCAATTATTGAGAAGTAGATAGAAAATAGTTAGCCAAAATTGGTCCCGATATAAAATAAATAAATAAATAAAAGGACTACTTAAAAGTTAAATAAAGTTGATTAATAATTTACTCTTGTCGTGTTTATCAATAGGTGATGCTGTTCCAAAGTCAATGTCACCAGCTGCAGCACCAAAATCTGATACTAATCCTTCTGATCAAACCCCACCGCCGTCGACAGCAAATTCCGGAACTCCGGCTAAAAATTCCGGCAATCAAGCCCCTCCGGCACCATCCGCTGCGTCGTTTATGAGTGTTTCACCTTTAGTATTGCTGGTAGCATTTGGAGGGGTTGCATTGAAGCTCTATTAATTTGAAATAATTTGTATTATTTTTTAGTTTTGTTTCTGTACCTTGTTCTTGGAGCTTGGATTATATGATTGTTTTTATTATTATTATTTTTATATATTCATATTTAAAGGTTTGGATTTAGATAAAACTCTCTGTATTTGATTGGAAATAGCTAAATATAATTGGTTTGTTCCTTATATGCAACTCCATATTCTTTTACTTTATTTTAGAGAAAAATATAGAGTTAATACCACAAATGGTTTTTTGACTATTGGGTAGTACTCCTTTTAGTCTTCGACTTTCAATTCGACCATAAATGATCCTCTGACTTTCATTTTTTGACCACAAATAGTCCTCCATTAAAATTTTTGTTAAATAGGTGTTAAATCTAGGGGTATTATTGTCAAATTGATATATATAATGGTCATAAAATAAAAATGTTTAGAATTTTTTCACCAGCAAGCATAATTGAAACAATTAACAAATATAAATACTCCTAAATATAGAGACAATACACCTTACTTTCGTAATTATGCGTATAAAATGAAGATTTAATATTAGAGCTATCTGTTTTAATTTAATCAACAGATTAAAATGGAAGATTTTTTTTTTTTTAAAAAAAAAAATCTGCTTCCATCATTTTCATGGTTGTTCATACATGACCGATTAATAATTTTCACTTTTCATTAATCGATCAAACATTTTGTTTGGGACATAACTGAAGTCTGCCACCGTTGAATTAATATAATTAATCAAGTACAAATTGCGAACATTAATCATAGATTTTTATTTAATTTGTTTATTTATGTAATTTGTCACGTCCATTTTGTTTTTATATTTATTAACTTAATGTTTATTAATGTTTGAAATTAATTATATTGTCATATAATTATAAAAAAGAAGTAATCATAATAATATTGATCAATTTTACGATATTACCCCTAAATTTGACACCTATTTAACAGAAATTTTAGTAGAGGACTATTTGAGGTAAAAAATGAAAGTCAGGGGACCATTTGTGGTCGAATTGAAAGTTGAGGACTAAAAGGAGTACTAGCCCAATAGTCAGAGGACCATTTGTGGTATTAACCCAAAAATATACTAATTTAATCTCAAATTACCAAAATTTGGCCCCAGGGTGTTAGTTTAACATATAAGAAATCTTACTTTAGACTTGCTTCAAGTGGTAAGGAGGACTTCGATTCCTACCACGAATATTGACGGATTGGATTTAGGGTGGACTCATTGTGCGGTAATGAGTACAACTATGTTGAGTCTTGAAGTAATAATTATATCGTGGACCAGGGTGCGTGTAATAGCAAATTTTACTATGGACCATGGTGTGGTGTGTGGACCAAGGTCCAAAACGGTGTCGTTTCTTTTGATAACAGAAACGACACTTGTTCTGTCCAACTAATTTTGTTTTTATGACGTATTCAATTTAATTTTACATACATTGTAATTTTGTTACAACACAATTAATGTATCATTTTGATTCAACTACAGTTTCATTTGACAATATACACTAAATATATGTGAAACTCGTTATTCAGTTTCATTTTATACATACTATAGTTTCATTACAACACAACTAAAATATCATTATAATTCAACGTACTATAGTTTCATTTGACAATACACACTCAATATGTGAGACATGTTATTCAGTTTCATTTTAGATACACTGTAGTTTCATTTTATTCTGAGCACATAAACTAAGCATACAACAATCAGTGCTAGGTTTGTAAAACCTAGTAACCAAGTAACACATTCATAAAAAAAAAACTTTTTCTTGTTACTCCTCTGATTCCAGTACTCTCCCTTTTTGCAAGATAATAGCCAAAGTAAGCTTTCAAACAGCAGGAGTTGAGCCTCCACCCTCAATTGTGGGAATATCTGTCTCAGCATCTAAAAGACTCAGGCATAATAGAATAGTAGCAAGCTTAGTACGAGCAACTTCAAGCTGATGATTAATGAGACGATTAACAGTCTCATGTTCTGCTAGTCTGACTTTCAAAACTTTGGATTGCCTCAAGTCTTTGACGTAGGGGGTAAATGCCTAACATCTAGGGGGTTTGACATCCTTGACATGCTTTCCTCCGA
>CM008342.1:28288112-28310274 GCA_002525835.2 Ipomoea batatas | reverse complement strand
TGAAAAGTCTAGAAGGGGGGAGGGGGTGAATAGACTTTCAAACAAATTAAAATTTATAACATTTTAACAGAATAACTCTAAGTAAATTAGATTTGAATAAATCTAAGGTAGAGTGCATAGTGGATTAATTGTAAGTAAAATGCTATAATAAAAAAAATGAAGAATTAAATGGGCATTCACAGCATGCAAAGTTATAGAGAAATACGTGAGTTGTGTGTGAACGTAATTGTGTTGCATGCATGATAAAGTATACGTAAAATAATAAGTAAAGTAAAGAGAGAGAGAGAGAGACAATTTTATAGTGGCTCGAAGATGATGTAATCCTTCTACTCTACTCTTTTCCTTTCACTCCAAGGAGGAATTCACTATCTCCAATCACCAAGATACAATAGTGAATGCATCAGTGCTAGTTCTCTAACTCAGCACTTCTACAATCTTCCTTGTAGTGCCTTGAACACAAAGCCAACACTAACTCAACTTCGAGTGCCTCTGCACCAAGCTTGCACTCCTAGGGTTTTCACAACTCCTCTGCCACTCTACCCTCTACCTACACTTAGTAGGGAAATAACCTGTTTACAAAATAAAAATTTTCCTATCTTTTTCAAATGTGAAGACTCTTGAGGATATTATCAATGAATACTGGGTCTTCCTAGTAGATGAAGAATATGAGAAGATTTTAGAAAGCTTGCTCTCTTGTATAACATTTGTATGCTCAAAAGAATGGCTTGTTTTCTTTGTGTGTGTGTGTCTTCTTCTCTTGGTACGGTCTTCATCTCTATTTATAGATGATGATTTGAAATTGTCCGTTGGAGGCAACAATTTCAAATTCTAAATTTGAATCCTTTGTCAGATTTGCAATGACTTGACATGTTGAAAATTTTGCTTTCTTTCCTTGGAAATTGTAGTGTAGAAGAAATCATGTTATTTCATGTACCAATTTCTTTCTTCTTCTTGAAAAATAATTTATTGGACTTATTAAGAAAACTCATACAAAAATAAAATAAATAGGAGACTCTTGAAAATTTTCTTTTATAAGAGCTAATACAAAGCATCAATAAGAGTCACAAGAAGTATTTCACAAAAGCAATTTCAAAATCAAATTACATTACCCAAATCATCTTTTCTTTTTACCTTTGGCTTCTTCTTCAATTCTTCTGTTGATACATTTTTGTACTTGTTATATATGAATTTGACCAGTAATGTAGTATCTATAGGCTTCCTAAATGGATCCTCCTAGCAGCACTCCTTCACGAAACCACTTGATACATTATGGAAAGCTTCTTTCTGCATCCAAGTGTTTGCCTTCATAACCTGTATAGTTCATTAGTTAATGCATCATATAAACTTCATCAAAGACAAAACATTTTCCTTCTTGGGACTTCAGGACCCTATTCTGATATGCTATCCATGCAACTTGATCCTTCTTGAGTTGTTTCTTGATTACAGGAGGTGCATCATTCAAAGTGTACTTGGATTGCTCTTCTCTGAAGTAGTCAATAACACCAAATGTTGAACTTGTAGTACCTGCAAATTGAGAAAAATCACTACCACGGGATCTTCCTCTACCTCTACCTCTTCCTATTGAGCTTCTTGTGGGAGAAAATGAGGGACTTAGAGCCAAATGATTGCTCCCTTCCTCCTTTTTGGCATAATCAATCAACAACTCAACATTGCCATCAATCATGTCAACTTTATCATCAATTTTATCTAACTTGGTAGAGGCTGCAACATTTTCTCTCCTCAAAGCTGACAACTCAATTTGAAGACAAATAATTTGGTTTTGTTGCTGATGAATAACATTAAGTAGTTCCTTGGCTATGATGTTGTTTGCTCTTTGTCCATCGGCTTCCAGGGCTTGCACCAACTCAGAAAATTTTTCATCCCACTTTTTCTCATTCTTCTCAGCAGAATATTGTAGCACTTTGGTTATATCTTTTTGTTGATCATCCAAACTTCTCAATTGTTTGAATATATTCTCATGTGAGTCCCAATCAATATCTCATTTGAGTTCTATCACATTTTCAAACTTTATGTTAATTTCTTCTTGATATTCATCCACTTTGAGAAATAGAGAGCTCAATAAATTGTCTTCATCTTCTTTCTTTCCTGTGCTTAGAATTTTCTTCAAATCAAAGATTCGTTTTTCAAATTTTGCTCGTTTATGACGAATAGGAATTGTAACCAATTGCATTTGTCCTTCCTCTTCAGTTAGTACTTCTATGTCCAAATCATTATCATTGTCTGGTTCACTGGTCTCATATGTTTTAGAGATAACCACTTTTCTTCTTTTTTGTTGATGGAACCTGTTCTTCTTCTTAAACATTGTCTTGAATTTCTTTTGGGAACTCAACTTGAACATCCATTGAATTTTTAGAAAATTGGATGTATGCTTCTATAAAAGAATTTTGATTTTCAATGAATTCTTCACCTTGTGAATGAGGCATTGTGTTAGTGACTTCCTCAGATTCCTTAGCCATATTTTTAACTTGATTTTCATCATCATGGAACGTAGCAATAATTGTTATTTCAGTCGTGAATAATTTTTTTTGAGAATTTTTGGATGATTTTCACGGTAAGTTGAAAAGTTTGATTGAGAAGAGGGTTTTCTTGGTGAGCGGAGAGAGAATTTTGAATGTGAGAGGTTTTATAGGAGGGATGGGTTTGTTTGTGTGAAAGGTTGTGTTTTCCCAAATTTGATCCAAAGGTTTGGTTTTAATTGTTGAGAATAAACCACAATTTTAGGGAGTGAGTGACGCCATCTTTGAGGTTTTTCATCATTAGGAAGACATGGACATTAAATGCCACACAAAGCTAATATGAAAGTCTAGGGAATTTTCTGATGATATAGCCACTCCTGATAAAATACAACTTGCATGATCTTGAAGAAAACTTATAATAAATTTGGAAATAAAAATTCTCTTTAATAAATTGAATTTTTATTTTTAGCAAGGATATATATTTTTCTAAAAATGTTACATATCAGATTGAAAAAAAAAATTAACTTTTATCAGAGAGGATTTACTCACATATTGGACACATTTTATGAAGATTAGAGACATTCTGAAAGTTTATGCCCTACAATTGGAAACAAATAATAGAGGAATATATACGCATGTATCATGAACAAGTTAAGCATGAACTAGCATTAAGATTATTTTTTTTGACAATAAATTAAGATTAATTTTAAGAGTAACAAGATATGGTCATTTGAAAAAAAGCTAGGGAAGAAATATTCTATAAGCAAGATCATAAAATATTTATGCAAAGAAGAATATTTTCAAAAATATTTTACATGCACATATTTCAAGAATTCTTGGGAATGAAACATTTTATAAGTAAATTTAACATAAATATTTTCAAGAAAATACAAAACATTTCAACAAATACAAAATATTTCAAGAAATTAATCTCCAAAACTGTTTTGGAAATAATTTTACAAGAATTATTGCAAAGAAATATTTTATAGAAATATAACCAAGTTTTTTTAAAAAAATAGTTAGGGACACAAGTTCTAGCAATTTAATCACAAGTAAGTTCCATATAAATCATACACACGGATATAAAACAAATAAATATAGGAAACACATATATATAATTTTCATGAAAAATTTTAAATTAGGCAAGAAATTAGAACAAATAAAGTGAGGGAGAGGAGAAGGAGGTTACAGTTAACATGCATAGAATAGGATTAGGAAATTTAATTTTCTTAGCAAAGATTTTCAAGAACCTTTCCTCTCACCTTAACTTCCTTTAGTCGTGCATAAAAGTGCAGCCTCAAACCGTGCCTAGAGAGTGGGGATTATGGTTTTTAGGATTATTCTCAACTTCCCATGCATGCAAATAAATATATAGGTGAATCCTACATGCAAAGTAAAAAAAAAATTTTTTTATAACAAAATTAGATGCTCATATACGAACAAATATAGATAAATATACAAGCAAAATTAAATTCTAGTTTCACACAATAATTAATTTCAAGACAAAAAAAAAATTGTCACATAAGTAGTGTTATCAAACTGTGTAGTTAAAGATTCTGGAATAAGTGTAACATAATTATAACACATAGTATGCAATAAAATCATATAGCAATTAATCAATCATTGAAAAGGATTAAAATACTTAGCTCAATTCAATCATGCCCATCTCGTGTCTTAAAGTTGCAAATCTTGTTTCGCACAAAGGCTTTGTGAGGATGTCGGCAATTTGATTTTTAGTAGGGATGTATTCAATCTTTAAATCATTCTTTGCAATGTGATCTCGAGTAAAATGGTGTCGAATGTCGATGTGCTTTGTTCTTGAGTGAAGCACTTGATTTTGTGTGATCGCAATAGCACTAGTATTGTCATAGAAAATACTAATGTTTGCGCAATTGATTCCATAATCCTTCAATTGTTGCTTCATCCATAGGATTTGTGCATATATAACAACTCCCTGCAACTATATATTCGGCCTCAGTGGTACTGGTTGCTATTGAATTTTGCTTTTTGCTAAACCAAGATACAAGCCTCCCCCCCTAAGAATTGGCATGTTCCGGAGGTGTTTTTTCTATTTATCTTGCAACCTGCAAAATTAACATATGAAAAACCAGTTAGAGTAAAGTCAGTACCTTTAGGATACCATAATCCAACATTGATTGTGCCCTTCAAGTATCTTATGATTTTCTTTGTGGCAGTGAGGTGACTCTCTTTTGGATTTGATTGAAATCTTGCTCATACTCCCACTACATAAGATATGTTTGGCCTGCTTGCAGTGAGATATATAATCGACATCCTTCCCATCTTCATCCTTGTTTAGCCTTAATGATGTGTTCATGGGTAATTTTATTGAGGATTTACCATCAAGGTCAAATTTCTTGATTAGGTCTTTGGTATACTTAGCTTGATTGATGAACATTCCTTCTCTCAATTGTTTGACTTGTAAGCCCAAGAAGTAATTTAATTCACCCATCATACTCATCTCAAACATGTTCTGCATAAGCTAAGAAAACTTTTTACACAAAGAATTATTAGTACTACCAAATATAATATCAACAACGCAAATTTGTACTAATAAAATGTGTTCTTCTTCTTTAATTCTGAATAAGGTTTTATCAACAAGGTGTATATAAAATATGGATAATTGCACTTTTCGTCCCTAAGTTATAAGGTAATTGTAGAATTCATCCCTAATTTATCATTGACGTTACACTTTTCATCCTTTCGTGCTCACTTTTCGTCCCTAAGTTTTACTAAAATAGCAAATTTTGTCCCTAATATTTTATTAGTAAAGTGGACAAAAATTGCAACGTCAATGATAACTTAGGGACGAAAAGTGAGTATGACCAACACTTAGGGACAAATTCTACAATTACCCTATAACTTAGGGATGGAAAATGTAATTTTCCCTATATAATAGTTATTTATTTAAATATATATTTATTTATATATTAAAAATGTAATTAATTAAATATATGCATTTATATAATGCATTATATTTATTGACGTATATACATAAATTCATTAATAATAATAATAATAATAATAATAATAATATTATTATTATTATTATTATTATTATTATTATTATTATTATTATTATTATCTTTGTTTATATCCATAGGGAGATATGGTAGATTAGGATTCTTAGAATTTCATTCATTCACAATTTCTATATTTTCATATATAACTTATATTTTCTTCATATAATAATAATAATAATAATAATAATAATAATAATAATAATAATAATAATTAGCATGACACGTGCCATCTCCTGTAGTGTCCTGTTCTTTCTTTCCACAATGCCATTTTGTTGAGCGGTTCGTGGGGTTGAGAACTCATGTGCAATGCCATTCTCTGAGCAGAAGTTTGAGTAAAGTGCATTCTCAAACTCCATTCCATGGTCACTTCTGAGTCTAAGTATCTTTATGATTGGTTCATCTTTCTCCTTTTGTAGGCGTAGACACTGTGCTTTGAATGCATCGAAGGCTTCTGATTTTTCCCTTACGAAGGCTACCCAACAAAAATGAGAGAAGTCATCAACACAGACAAAAATATATTTCTTACCTCCTATTAGATCAATATGAACCAATTTTAGGCATCGTTCAGTCATGATGGTCTTAACAGCATTGTGAGGTGATCTTGTTTGTTTTCCCATGGCACATGCACCACATACACTATCATGATCTACTTTCATTTTGGGTATACTGATAAGCTCCCAAGATACCCATTATTTGAGTATAATTTAGGGTGCTTTGTAACGTTTTTAGTATCCTTACATGATAAATTTGTGATTAAATGTGCTTTAAATTCACTAACCGCACGCAAAGCTACCTTTAGCATAAATTGAGTCGATACAGGAGTCCTGGGAGCTATTAGGAACGAAAACCGAGTTTAAGGAACGAACCAAGCAAGTCCGGAGCCACGAAGGACCCAAACTGAACTCCACACGCGTGTTGGTGTGCGTGGCCACGTTCCAGTAGCCATCCACGCACGGCCACACGCGTGTGGAGGGGCGTGGAATTGACATTGCATGAAATTCTTCCTAGGGCTACATTTCGGAGACTATTTAAGCCCCCTTGATAGAATTTTAGGAGGAGGACTTTTGGAAGGATCACTTTGGAGAACTTTTCCTTTTCTTGCAATATTTTCATTTCCTAGAATAGTTTAGCTTAGCTTAGAAAAACTCTCCTTGTAGCAAGACAACAAGCTTGGATTGAAGGAACACTTCAAATCTAGGTGATTTCTATTACATCTTAATCTATTTTACTATTTTGTTCTTGGATTGAATTAGCTATTGTTTTGAATTCTTTATCATGAGTGGCTAGTTTAATCTAGGGATTTGGATTGTGTGAAGATATGTTGCTAGTGTGATGATCTTATATCTTATTTTGGATCTAAATGCTTGGATTGTTGGAATATCTATTCTTGTCTATTGATTGTTGTTTTGATAATATCTTGTTTGGATTTGGCCAATCTAGATGAGAGATTGAGCTCTTGACTCTTTCATGTCTTTGATTAGAGTTAGGATTGAAGCTTTGTAACAATCATAGATCCTATGGACTTCTTAAGAATAGTAGGATAGTGTGTAGCTAAAGTGTTTGATAAAATGTCTCTTAGGACTTTGGTTACTTAAAGGCACTCCTAGGTCCAAGAAGCCTTAGTACACAAAGGTGGAAGAGAACTAAGAAGACACACTCCTGAATAGCCAACATCTTTGCTTTGTTTATCCATTACTTTAGACACACTAGGATGCAACATAGATAAGCACTATCCAATCCCTACCTCTTTACATACATTTATTCACACTTTTTTTACTCATTTTTCTCACACAAACCTTATGAACCTTTTCACTCTCAAATCGTCATTCACCACGCTCAAATCTATACATGACTCAATCACGTGAACGCACGAGCACTTGACACACCTCCACGTCCTTCCTTCGAGACCAACACTCGGGGAGTCATTGACTTTCCGTTTTAACACACACACATCTTTTGACAGCTCAACCCCACGTAAAACTGCACCCCGTTCATATACCTCAGACAACTTCTAGCTTGATCAATCTATCCATATCTCGATAGTTCATGTTACCCGGTAATTTATGCCACAGCTTTGACTATTCTAATTTTGTCCTGTTACAAGTTAGATCATTTGTTAGAATATAATAGTTATTAGAGGATCCATTACCTTCCATCACAGTGTGTTTTGACTTGTCAAGGACACTACATTGATCTTTGTTGAAGTAGACGTTCTAATTTTGATAAGACAGTTGACCAGCAAGACATCTTATAAGTGTGGTAATACTGGTACATTCAGTGTGCCTTTACCTACAATCTTTCCTTTCTGACCATCACCAAATCTGACTGATCCACTGTTAGACGTGATATTACTCAGATGTTTAGAATTTCTGGTCATATATCTTGAACAACCATTGTCGAAGTACGATCTAGTTTCTATTAAAGTTGCCGACATAACTATGGTTGGATAGCAGACTATATCAGTCTTTCTAACCCAGATATGTCTCTTGAAAGGTGTAATGCCCTTCATACGATACTTCTCACATCTTTGATCCTTATAGGAATAGTAGCATTCTGGTCGAGAATGACCTCTGGATTACCAGTAATGACAGGTTAGATTGTACTTCCTCAATCTGACATATTTTCCTTTGTTCTTTGAATGAAGGGACTATTGAATAGGTACCACTGATTTAGATGTACTTGGGGTAGTAGTGCATCCTTTAATAAACATAGTGTTGGAGTTTGACTATCAAATCCAAGACCAGTTCTTTTGTTGGACGATTTTCTGCCAGAATCTAGGATTTCGTCCAGTGTTGAAGTGGTGTCCATCATTTTGATATTAGGTTTCAGTTCTTCCATTTCCTTCATCAGTTTTCCTTCCCGTGTCCTTATCTGACTTATGAGATCGTCTTTCATTAAAAAGTCAACAGTTAATTTCTAAACATTTTTTTCATAATGCCTCAGATCGCCGTCCATGTTTTTGTTGATCTTTACTAGTTGTTCCCAACTAGTCACAAGTTTAGCATATTATTGTCCTAGTGAGTGTGCCTCTCTTCAAAGCCATCAGATGACATATAGCTGTCGTCTTCTGATTCAGTCAGTT
Organism: Ipomoea batatas; assembly: GCA_002525835.2. Lineage (NCBI taxonomy): Eukaryota > Viridiplantae > Streptophyta > Magnoliopsida > Solanales > Convolvulaceae > Ipomoea > Ipomoea batatas. The sequence continues at coordinate 28,301,674 of CM008342.1, read as the reverse complement.
CATTATCTGGAGTGAAGAACGCAATGAAATTTCCAACATTTTCTTCAGTCATCTGATCTTCATCTCCATCTTTATCATCACTCCATGTTGTGGCAGCCATTAACTTTTTCCTCTTAAGATATGTTGGACACTCAGCCTGTATATGGCTAAATCTTTCACACTCACGACATTGGACAAACCGATTTAAGGACTTGTTTGAACTTGATGGAGTGTTCTTAGATTGTCCCGATCTAGATGGTTGACTAGTCTTTGAACCAACAATACTTGCTGAGTTCTTCTGACTCATTGATTTCCAGGTCTAAATTGATTCCTTCTAGTCTTATTTTGACCTCGTCGGTTGAAACCTTTAAGAATCTTCTTGAAGTTTTTCGTTAAGAGTGCCAACGAATCATCATTGAGATCATCATTGTCTAACTCGATCTCAAGATCAACAGTAAATGCAATAGATTTCCTCTTTTTCGAAGAATTAGGATTTTCATCAGTAAGAACCTGAAGCTCATATGTGTGAAGACTTCTGATTAGCTCTCCTACAGTCTTTTTCTCCCATTCTTGATTATCCTAGATAGCAGTCACCTTCATGTGGAACCTCTTCGGAAGATATCGTAGAATTTTCTTTACAACCCTCGATTTAGTGAAGGGTTCCCCAAATATTGAAGCCCGATTCATTAGATCTTGCACCCGGCTATGAAAGTCAGTTGTATTCTTCCTCATTCATCCTTAGTGCTTTGAATTCAGACAGAACCATTTGGAGTTTAGACTGTTTAACATCATCTGTCCCTTCGAATATGGTTTCTAGGATTTTCCAGGCTTTCTTAGCTTCATGAACTCCAGTGACAAGGGTGAAGACTGATTCATGTAAGGAGCCAACAATCGAGTTCAACACTTTATTATTGTAGTTTGATCTATTGATCTCATCCTCAGTCTAGTCAATCTCTAGTTTAGGCGTTGTTGTACCATCATCATTATTTACCCTGGGAGGTTCCCAGCTAGTGTTCAATGTATGACAAAAACCCTAGTTCCTTGCGCTTGAAGGTAGTTCCATCCTGGCTTTCCAGAACACGTAGTTGGTGCCATCTAGTTCAGGAGGCTTCATGTTGTTATACATCTTGTAAGTCAGAAATCCAAACACAAAAATACACAAGATCTATGCAAGAAAATATCAAGATTCATAACTTAAAACAATTTCAGAATATTCAGTCAAGAATATCAAGAATTATAGTAAAGTAGAGCTTCCCTACAGATCAAGTCACTATGTAGACTTAAAAGCTCTGATACCAAGTGTGATTTTACTAATTCTGATAATCTCTAATGACTAATATGGAGTCTGCCTAGCTAACCTATATGATGTTGACTATCATGCAAAAACCCTAAGCGATATATTCAATAGTATAGATATTAAGTGCAGAATGTAAAGGCATAAAATAAACTGACACAAATATTGGTTACCCAATTCGATACAACATATATCTACATCTGGGAGACGACCATCAGTTGTACAGAAGGTAAGAGATGATACAAGTTCACCCAAGTGATCCCCACAATGTAAGTACCCAACTGTCCAAGGCTTATAGCAGATTGTCAAGGCCAGAGATCCGTGCGTCAGAAGTCGAAAGAAATCCTTTTTTTGGAGAGCCGCTCTGTCGCTGTTCATCTCGTTGACTCACTTTACACTACACCACAGTTGTATAGTCTTCATGTCCACAGATTAAGCATCAGTGAATATCTTCTCAAGTTCTTCCTTTTAGATTTCCAGAACTTAGGTATTGAGAAGATGAGAGAATCATAGTATGACTTTTAGAACTAAGGGAGAGATAGTTGTGATTCAAGTTAGAACTTCATAGATCGATATCTTCAATTCTTGAATCAACTCCCTTTAAATAGAACATTGATTCTAGGTAGACACAGTAATCTTAATTTGAATGTCCTTGTAGATGATTACCGTTATACCCTTTGAGGTGACTAGATAATAGGGACTTTCTTGTAACATCACCTCTTTGCATATAATCGCTCTTCCAGATCAGCAAAGATAAGTCAATGAAGTCCAACTGATACATTCCGTACACTCTAACGTAGAGTATGATCAATTAGGTCTTCACTCTTAACACTGACCGTCTCTAAACTAAAACCTATCTAATTTGCCATAATAATTTAGCCAATTATATTAGTGGGGATTTACACTTAAATCACACACACACACACACACACATATTGTTTAAATTTAAATCTATAGGTTCATAAACTACGTTTGGTTTTTGTTGTGAGGAAGGATTGGGGTGGTCTTTGTCCAAGAATGGGAATACAAGTATTGCTAGGTTTGGAATGTAGAGTTGGTGAGGAAGTTATGGGAGACTGAAACTGGCCACGATTCTAATGTAGGTCTATTTTTTTTTTTTGTTTGAAAAAATGTGATTTTTATCTTTTCCTAATTTATGCAGATATCTAGTTCTATTCTTAGCTTGGTGTATCTGTTTTCGTCTAGGTCCTTTGTTATTATATATTCCATTTGTTTCACGGTGTTTTCGTGGATTGGAATGACGATTTTTTTTTACTTTTCTTTTTCCTTTTCAATTTTGGTTTATGTTTTGCCTTTTCTGTTCTTTCTTTGTTTTTGGTGTTGGAACATGTGTTTCAACTTCTTTTGGTTTTTTTTTGCTTTGTTATCTATGTTTTTTCTTCGTAGATATACTTGATTTATTAGATAATAGACAGTGTTTACCGCTTTTGCCCAAACTGTGAGAAATTCTTTTGGGTAGTGCCTTTGTCATTTCTTGTATGGTCCAATTTGTTGGCTCCACAACTATGCTTTTTTTGAGGAGTTTTAGGATCTAAAAACTTATGTTGGATTCCATGTTTTTCGCAGTAGTTTTTGAGGTGAGTTCTGGTGAGTTTATTTACAAGGGATGTTTCACAATTTATGTTTTCGTCGATTTTTAGTTTTAGGGCTTCTTGATATGCTTTTTTTTTTAAACACTTCTTGATATGCTTATTCCTTTAATATTCTCTCTGTATCATGAAAAGTTGATATGTCCCGTTCGTTGGTGTCATAGTTGAGTGTCATTGATTGTGGACTGGTGGCAGGTTAGATGGTTGGTCTAGATATAACATCTGCTTGGAAATTTTTTTCCTAGCATTACACACTCTTGATTTTGATTGTAGACTTTGCAGTTGTGTTTCAAGAATTTAACTTGAAGATCGTCATAGTATAGCTAACTTATGCTAATGAGATTATCTTTGAATCCTGGTATTGAGAGGACTTTGGTTAATTATGGTAGTCCTTGTACATTGAGGGTTTCTGTTCCAATGACTTATCCTTTTCCTCCATCTCCAAAGGTGATATGTTCTCCATTGTTATAATGAATATCTCTTAAGGTTCTTGTGTTAGAATTATACAAATAAAATAGACATGTTTCATATATAATCTAACCTCAATAGCGGAAGCATAGGATCAAACATACCTCTAGCCATAATTGATACCTTCATTGCATTATTCTCTCAAGAACTCCAATAGGTTAAAGTTTGTTATCTACCATTAATCTCCGATAGTAACTAGATGGTGTAGTTGTGAGACTGTAATAGGAGCAGTGGGAGGACCATGCTTAAATAGCCTACGTGCTATCATTATAGGCTAAGTAATGGAAACTATTACTTCCGTTTCAAACCACAACATAATGACCATAAATGGCCAAAATATTAAACTTGCACCACTTAATAGTGACATTACACTAGAAAATGTTACATTCTCCCACTTGGTGCAAGTATTAACTCAAAGAAACAAAAAAAAAAAAAACAAACATGAACCATAGAGGTAGTTCTCTTAATGTGAGTAATATCCACTTATAATTACAATGTAACTTATTCTCTAAGTACCTTATGTGGTATAAAACTTAATGAATAAACCTTATATTCATTCTTGATTGTAATTAGTTATCACAAACTAATTATTGCCACAATGGCTAAATTTGGCCTAATAAACTTGCACCACATGATTTGTACAACATTAATGGAAAATGTTACAATTTTCCATTTGGTGCAAGTATTAGCACAACCTTTATTGAAGATCAAAAGACATGAATCATAGTGGTATGTCCTATAATTTAAAGTGTGAGTAATACCATCTATGCATCACATGCATTTTGATTCCAAACACATGTCCTTTATGAATAAACCCTACGTTTACTCTTGATCTAACCTTGAGGATGTTTCTCAAATAAATATGCACTTAACCATATGAGAAACCATCCATATTACATAGAAGTGACAAAATGTACGTACAATATATTCACATAATAAGTCCATGTACCCTTTATGATCCCTAAAATTCTTATAAGCACGCCTTAAGTAGGGATCCAAAACTATTACTAAAATGCTAATATATTACATGAATAACTCATTATCTTTAATATTATCTGTGGTGGTGATAAGTGCCAAAATGTCTTATTTCATAGGGTGTTCAAGTGACCTTAATTGCATAAATTCAAAGAGGTGATTGTAGAGATCTTCCTTGATTGCATAAATTCAAATGACAACTCTCATTGATTGTAAAGATCTTCCTTACAATTTGTTGAATTAAGATTGCAATTGTGGTTTCAAGTTTGGTAACACTTTCTAATTCCTCTTTAATTTCATCTTTTGTCTTTTAAGGGGGAATTGCAAGTCTTATGTAAGGGAACTTTTCTATACTTTCCCCCTAATCTTGATTTCTTGTTGTGCCCATTGCTTGTTTTTAAAGTGTGAAAACCACACCCTATTTACACTTCTAAAGTGTGGAAAGGTCATGTTTGTATCTTTTGTATTGCACCGTTCACATGTTTGCTTGATAGTTATATTTATTCCACCCTGTATTCCCACCACACCCCACACCACACTTCTAAAGTCTAGAAAGGCGAAGCATGTTTCACTCACTCACTTATGTTCCCACCCGTTGTTGTTCCACCACCACTTCCATGTGAGTGAACACCTAGAACGGTGTTCGATCTAAAGTGTGGAAAGGGTGCACTTCGTGCTTTCTTGCTATATATTGTGGCGCATCTTTTTGTTCTTGATTGATCCAATTATTAAATGTTGACATTATGAGATTGTGCACTAGTTTTGGGTGTGTGATATTGTCTATTTTATGTCCCAACCAAATGTGCTCAAATAGTGTGACATGTTTAAATCTTGGGATTTTTTGGAGATTGCCTCTTTACACTTGTGAGATTGCATAGAGCCTAAATACGTTTAGATTTGTTGTGTTTTGAATGGATTCATATTCTTTGATTCTCTTGGGTCTTGGTATCTTTGATTCTTTGAAGTGGGAGTGTCTATAAGTGGGCGTCGTAGAAAGATAATTTGGTAAGACCCATAATTGAACTAATTTTTTGTGTGACATGGGGTAAAAGGTGAGATTTTCTTGTGTGGGCTTGTGTGATTCCCTACTCCCCAATGAAAAAAGGCAAGAGGGGTTGAAAAAGAAAAAGTAAAAAAAAAAAGCAAAAAAAAAAAAAACATAATGATATCCTTGCTTGAGCGAAAAATAAGAGGTGAGACATCTTGGAGAACTTGAGCAACCATTGCACGGACTTCGAAAAAGCCTAGGGCTCTACGTGAAGGTGTTGCCTCATCGGTGTGTCCTTGAGGTGATAAGAAGAAAGGGGGAAGTCACGCTAAGCCAAAATGCGTGAAGTGGTCCACGTCATACTATTCACTTACATTTGTGTTCGGTCTTTTGGGCCGGTTTTGAGGCGAGCTTATGCCCATTGTTCCCACTAGTTGGCTCAGCTTGGTAAGCCGTTGAGAAGAAAACAATTGAATCATCCTATTTGCTTGCTTGGTTTTTCTTTGTGTGTGAGAGGTTGATGCGTATAAATGTGAGTGTAAATATGGGTATAAAATGTCGTTCCGCTGAGGATTGGGGCTATGGCACGGAGTTTTGTGAATTAAGCAAAACTAGGCACTAGAGTATGTGAATTAACTAGAATCCAAGCAACTGACAACTGAATAAGGAAATTAAAAGAAATAAAATGGCTAATGAATAAATTGAATGATAAGGGAATGGGTCAGATTAGGGGAATTGCAATCTTGATGCTCTAACAAACTTGGAATTAGGGAAAAACAATTAACTAGGGGATTTATTGGCAATGCACCCAAGAATTCAGTTCAACTACTATCGTAATCAATAAACAGATTTAGGCTAAGATTGCCTCACTTTCGTGATGCATCAATCATAGTCTTAAGCACCTAAGCATTGTAAGCCCCCAAATTACCCCTATTCTCATAGTAGGAAAAATTAGGTTGAAATTGGTAAGGCTCGAGGTCTCCGTCCAACTTTCGTTGTAATGAATCCCTCTCCTAAACTAGCAATTAATTGTGACCATCAATCAATAACAAGTAGAAGACAATCCCCAATTCAACATAAACCCTAGGTAAATGGTTCAATCCCCTTATGCAATAATCACAACTTGAACATCAAGATTAACAATAACCCTCTAATTTAAACCCATTAGCGAACTACTCACGCATGATTGAAGTAAACAAAACAAAGCAAGAATTAATTATTGAAATCATAACAGCGAATCTAAAGAATAAAAGAAAGAACTTTACTACCAATTCTTGAGAGTAATTCCAATCCAATCAATGATTCCAAGCTCGTAAACAAATTCAAGAAGGTAAATCTGCGCTATTCTATGCTAAGGAAAACTCTAAAGAAAAGGAAAATTGTACTGAACTAAACTAGGGCTCGGAATGACCAAAAATACAGAAAAACGCAAAGTTAAATACTGGACAGTAGTAGGGTCACGGGCACCCTCACGGCAGGGATCGAGGCCGTGATGTGCCGTGGCCGGCTACTATCCGTGGTGGGGATCACGGCCGCCATCACGGTCGTGAGGCGGCGTCTTGGTTTGCCTTCTGACTCCTTTCGTGCTCCGTTGCTCCTTTCCGACCTTGGGTAGATTCCTATGCTTCGAAAACTTGTCCAAGATGACTGAAAACCCTTCCTTTGCTCCTCATTAGTGAATAAACTAAGATTAATCAAATGTAACACACAAACGAGTCTCAAATGTATCAAGGTAAAGGAAATAAGCAACAAAACTAACTGAATTATGGGGCAAATAATTGTATAAAATCATGTGTATCAGAGGTACCCCGTTTTGTGAGATGTTCCTGAACATTGTGGGTCTTGTCTTCCTAAACATCCTTTGATTTGAGCTTGTCCATTGTCACACATTGTTTGTCATGTTTATAATATAAAATGGGGGATATCACCCACTTAACTCTTGTGTATGATTTTGTTGTTGTGACATTTGAGGTTGTGAGCTTCTTGAAGACATCTTTGGCACTTATAGTTTGAATTGATTGATGGCTTGCTTGGGGACAAACAAGGTTAAAGTGTGGAAACTTTTGAGAAGTGCCAATATGTTTTATTTCATAGTGTACTAAATTGATATATTTCATACAAATTGAATTTTAGAGACTAACATTGAATATTGCAAGATATTTGAGTGGTTTGAAGGAAATTTGAGGCAAGACTAGGGCAAAACAGGAAAAAGATGTAGCTGTGGACTGGCACGCGTACGCAAGGCGTACGCTCGGTCATCCCACGTGCACACAATAGATTTTTAGCTTTAAATAGAGGCTTGGCGGGATTGTTTCCTTACTTTTTATACTTTAGATCATTTTAGACTTTTGCAAAGCTTAGAATTTCAGAGATTTTCCATAGCATATATAGATTCAACAAGCTACATCACTAATCTTCAATTTCTAATAGAGAGAGGTGATCTAGAGTTGTGGATAATTGACAACTCTCCTTGATTGTAGAGATCTTTCTTCCAATTTGTTGAATTAAGATTGCAATTGTGGATTTAAGTTTGGTAACACTTTCTAATTCCTCTTAAATTTCATCTTTTGTCTTTTAATTTCTAATTTCCATCTTCTACATTGCTAGCTTGATTTCAATTACAAGTGCTTTTAATTCATGATGATTTGTGGCTAGATCTTCTAGAAATTAGATAAGGAATCTCCCTTGATTATGCATTCTAGAACTTTAATTGTTTAATGATAAGATTTGGTGTATGATAGACATATCTTTATTGTGAGTGAACTTGGATTGTTCCTAGCTCTATTTGTGGCCACAATAGGGTAGGTGTTTGAGAGAGTGAGGCTTGCAAGAGATTGAGGTCTCATGTAGTCTTTTTTGATAATAAGGTCTCATGTAGGCCCTGTTTGGTAAATGGTTGTTAGATGATTGGGTTAGAAGGTATGATTTGTTGATAATATTATCTTATTGTTGACGGTTGTTTGGTAAATTAGCTGTTAGCTGATAACTGTTTGGTATAATTTTTTTTCTTAAAAAGCTAATTGAAAAGGTTGCTTTGAGTAGCCTTTTGAATTTTTGTATTTTAGAGTTACAAATGCTTAGTAACCAAACACTTATATTGATTTTTTAACCAAGTCAAACAACTAATAGTGGTCAAATAAGCCAAAATTGACTGATAAGCTGATTATTTACCAAACAGGGTCGTAGTCTTGTTCACTTGTTTTCCCTGCCTTTGATTCGAGAGGGCTAAGCACAGAAGAAGAGTGTAGATTAGATGCTCGATAAAATGCTTACTAATTCTCCCTAAGTAGTCATTCATACACCTTATCTAACCAACCTTAGACATAGAATGCATATGACTGAGGTTCCCATCCAATTCCCCGTTTTAATTACTTACTTGTGCTCTTTCCCCTAGTTAACTCTTGCTAGTACACCCCATATGATTATCTTGCACTCTACTTAACTCCAAGTTGTCATTCTTGTGAGAACGATATCCCCGAAAATCTTCATTCCCAGCCTACTTTCCATACACCTCTTATACAAAAACACCTTGTCAGATGGCTAAGTTTTTTGGAGTTGACACATCTGCCACTCACACTCTCATTAATCTTAGCCAAAGACAGTAATTGAGTAGTCCATATTCCAATGGCTTTATATAACAAATTCATAAGTCTAAGCCCACAAAAAGAATATTAAACATACACCTTATAAACATTATCCAAAATATAAAATGAATCCAAACTTTCATGATAGAGAGCACAAACGAGGATTTGATTAATGGAACCTTATGAAACAACATATATTGTGTCAACATATCCAAAAATTCTCAAAATTCATCCACATGAACCAACATGAGTCTTTGCTTGCTTTATGTCTCTAGACATTGTTCTCCAAATCTTAATAATCCAGTATCAATTTTGATGAGACTAAAGACTCCAATAATGCTAAAGAATCAAACTCAGGATAGTTCACTATAACTCAATATCTTGCTATAATAAACATCTTAATGTTGTTACAATATTTTCATATAATGTGAACTATATATTGTCTTATCATTGTAGTGGAACAATTTTGAAGTGGGGCATCTTAATGATCTTTCCAAATGATCACTCCCACTGATAAAGTAATTCTTGAGCATTAATAAATAAATTATATACACACTAATGATCCTCAAGTCCAACTACTTTACATCATAGTTGGACATGCTAAATATGTACATGTAGAATACACAATTTCCAACTACTTAAACAAATTAAATTGCTTTAGTTGAAATTTAGCAAGATATGTACACTTCCGATATAAGGATCCAAAAGTATATCATGTTCAAAATTCAAAAAGTTCTACTGTGGTTGGGCTGAAAAACCATGTAAGCCACATACAATAACAATTTCAAGTTACTAAAGTTTTGGAGATTAACAAAATACATGTGTTGCCAATATAACTCATGCCACGTAAAATTATAACTGGTCTTAAAGTTATAATTTCTAAAAAAAAATGGTATGATAAAATTTTATTTTGATAATCAATTTAAACAGAAGAATCTAGTGACATAAAACTTGCATGTGGGCTAATGTTTTATTCAATTAGACTCAACTAAGACTTTACGGTAAAATTATTATCAAATTGATAGAAGAATCTAGTGGCATAAAACTTGTCTATAGACTAAAATTTTATTCAATTAGATCCATCTACAACTTATGATAAAATTATCAAACTATGTTCATTTTCTTAATCCCTGTGGGTAAATTAAGAAATATGATTTGATATTTTATCATGACTATTTACATTAATATAATAAAATTCATGGGGGTGGATTTTATTATACTATATGTAATTAGTCACAAAATTATCAAAATATCTTAATAATTTCAGTTATGAAATTGTATTAATCACTTGATATATGTACACAAAATAATATTAATGTACCAAGCTATTAATCTATTTTTCATGCACAATAAATACACATAAAAGAAACTAGATTAATACCACAAAATGTACAAAGAAAAATATTTTTTTTGAATATGTACATATATCAAAACTTTATGATAGAAGACGACAATTTTTTTTTGGACAAAAAGAACAAAAATTCTTATTAACTATGTAGGTAACAATGAAAGAATACACTCTAGTGGGATTAATTCCCAGTCTTGGGGGCCAGGCTGAGAGCCAGTTGCTCTAGCTAAAGCATGAGCAATCCGGTTCGCTGTCCTTCCAATATGAACACATGTTACAGAATCAAAAAAGGCCAAAAGACTAATGCATGAGTACAAAATAACACGCATAGGAGACCTGTTGACAGTAGGGTCTTTTAGCTCGTTGACCAAGTTTTGGCAATCACATTCTAGCCAAAAGCTTCTAACTCCGCGATCTTTTAACCATGTCAAGGCTTCCTTGCACCCCATTACATCAGCCATGACCGAAGACATCGGGCAGTCCAAGAAACCATTTGTTGCAGCGATAAAAGAACCATTGCTTGAAAGGAGAATGGCCCTGAAAGAAACTCTGGTCAAATGAGGGAAGAGTGCCACATCAGTTTAACAAATAAAGGGAGCACCCGGGAGAGGTTGGATTCTGGGGCAATTCCTATTAAAACTTTCCGGTCGACTTCTAACTGTATTCCAACTTGATATTTGAGCCTTGACCGAGCTCCACACCACAACTGGATTAAGAAGCATATTCTCCCTTCTGAGTTGATTACGTGACTACCATATGGCGCTAAAAATGAAGACAGCTTGAATGATAGGCTGCGGGCAACTACTATCCACTGCGTTCTGTAGCCAGCCATTGAACCAATTTACAATCATCACCATGTTGGCTTGAGGGGTCTTATCCCATATACTACGAGCAGAATTACACCATAGGAGGGCATGATCAATCGTCTCAATCCCATCGTTGCAGCAATGACAAGCTGAATCGATGTTGATACCTCTAGCAATGATCTTAGCAGTTGTAGGTAGGATTCTTCTTGTAGCTCGTCAAAGAAATTTTTTTAGACGGGGTGGGATTTCGAGTTTCCATAGTGCATTCCATTTAGTGAAAGAACCCGGTGGTGGTTGAGCTTTCCCCTGTAGAAGTCGATATCCTGACTTGGTCCTCTAAAGTCCCATTTCCAGTACCAATCATATAGAAAATCCTTGCTGACTGGAACTTTTCGAATCTCTGCTACATCTCTTTCCTTGAATAATTCCCCTAGCAGTTCCATGTTCCAATTCGAGTCGTCTAAAAGGATAAGGGATTCCACTATTGCTGTGACACCCCAACTTTTTCACAAGCTGATATAGCTAAACTTAACACAAAAGCTGCCCATCTCAGCCATAAAACATAACATAGCGGAAGCGAATTAAAACCTAAGGGGCATCATGCCACATCTAGGTAAGAAAACACGGCCTAGATGCACAGGCTAACCATAAACTGAACCAACTGTATAAACATAATCCTCAAGTAATATCAAAACATCAAGAGCTAAACGAGAGTATGTAAAATCTCATAGCGGCACACAGGCCCAAAGCATAAGTCTAAAAACATGACGACTAATCTAAGCCTCCTCATACGGGTATATCTCTATCGCGCTCACGCTTAGACTTTATTGCAAACCTGGAAAACACACAAGGAACCATTAGCAAAAGACTGCTAAGTAACCACCATTCACACCAGCAAGGAAGTATAGATATACATAAGGTTGTAAATAGGTTTACACACCCATATAGAATATACACACCAACAAACTGCTCTTTAATTGAAATCGGATACTCAACAATGATAAACTGAATGAATTACAAACCAAGACTCCTCCAAACGAAACCAATATTCAATAACGAATGTATAAGACAACAAGTCCATAAATAAGATATCAATTGAATCGTAACTCCAATAAGACAATCATAAAGGAACCAACCAAACCATAACAAGGAACAACAAGATATCAACTGAGATACAAATTAACCGAATAATCACAAGGAAACTCATGAATACACGATACTAAAAAAGAACTCCCAAACTCCAACCTCCGAACCAACACACCATCCCTCATACCAAACACCAAACCCACAAGTTAGAAGTTAGGTACGCAAGGGTAAGAAAACCCAATCACAGGGACCGGAGTCCAATCACAGGGACCAAAGTCCAATCACAGGGGTAAAAACCCAATCACAGGGACCGGAGTCCAAAGTTAGATCCACAATTAGATAGCAACCACAGTTAGATCACCCACCAATCACCCAAAAGATACACAAGGATCCACCACTCCATATCCAACCTCAAACTCAGCCCAAGAACAACCACTTAGAGGGTTCATCTCAAATATGAACACCCACCAACTCCCAGATAGTTTAATCAAGGATTCACAAAGCAAGAGATTCAAAAGATGGACCAAAAGATGTGAATAAATACTCCAAAGACATGGTAGAATATCCCATAAAACATTCCAACAAGGTTCAGAACAAGAAGAGGAACAATCAAACAAACAAACTCACAATTGCTCTCTGGAAACAGATTCCCAGAGACCTAGCGGAACACACAGGCGGACCACTGCCCTCCGCCACTCACCTCCGCAAGAAGGGAGCGGATCCCCTCAACGGATCACTCACCTCCGTTAACCTCCTCCGTCTTGGTCTTGCGGAAAGCCTCAGCGGATTACATTATGCCGCTAAGGTCCTCCGCTAGACCAAAACTACACTCCCACTTCCAGACTTCGGCTCAGACACGAATAAAAGTTCCAGAATGCGAAAATGAGATTATAATACACAGTTTGCAACTCACAGAGGCCAAATAACATGGAATCCAAACCATCAAATGCTCATAAACATCAATAGGCAAAGGATCAAGAACACAAGTTCATGAATCCATCAAACACAAATTCCAAAATCAAGAACGAGGCTAACATTCAAGAAATTTCAGGATTCCAACACCAAATAATATCATATAGATTGAGAGTGCGAAAATAGATTTTGATGGACATAGTGGTTACCTTTTTAAGCCCTTCTCAACCAAGCAAACCCTCAATACACTTCACAAAGCACCTCCTCCTTCTTGATCATCTTTTCCCAAAAAGAATCCCAAAAGAAACATAAGAACTTGCATAAAGGTTATGAAAACTATATGATGCAATGAATATTCCTAGATATAGATGCTTACCCAAGTTCCAACAACCCTAAAAGAGCAATCTTGACTTGAATACTTGAAGATGAAATGAAGATCAATTTTTGAAGGGAAAGGAGATGAAAATGGCGTGAGAGTAGTAGTAGGGAAGAGAGATAGTGAAAACCTCTAG
>CM008342.1:28262365-28276035 GCA_002525835.2 Ipomoea batatas | reverse complement strand
CCCAAACCGCCACGTGTCCAACAAATGCACACGTGGCGGAACCCTCCGATCCCCTAGTAGGATAGTATAAATTTTCCCATAATGCACATCTGCTAATTCCATTCCGCACTGCAAGATCAGACTTGACAAAAGTTTACACACACAAATTAAATTATACGAACACCATCTGATCGAAAATGAGTCAAGAACAGCCTAGGAGGCCAGAACAGATGGAGCCAGTAAAATATGGCGATGTTTTTGGTGTTTCCGGGGAATTGGCCGACAAGCCCATCGCGCCTCAAGATGCCGCCATGATGCAGAGCGCCGAAACGGCGGTCCTGGGTCAGACGCAGAAAGGCGGTCCAGCCGCAGCTATGCAGGCCGCGGCTAAAGTTAATGTGAGGGCCGGTGTTGTGTCGCCTGATGATGTTAGCAGCCCTGCCGGCAACCAGGGTGTCACGGTCACCGAAACTGACGTGCCGGGGAGCCGAATAATCACTGAATCTGTCGCCGGCCAGGTACCCGCCCTCTTTATTTTGCGCTTTATGTTTTGGCGGTTAATCTATTTAATTTGTTAAAACTTATTAGGTTGGTATCCGGCCTAATCCTTAGAATCAAGGATACTAAGCCAAAAGTCTTACATACTTAGTAGCTAAGTCTCAACTTTATTTCATTTATGGTTATACATTTTTGGGCCTATTTGTCAAACAATTCTCTAATCAAATAGTGTTGGATATGGTCCTTACGGTCTCTGTCCAACAATTTTTCTAACAATTTTTCTAGCTCTATAGTGCTAGACTTGGCCCCTTCTCTAGCCACATGGTGTTTGGTTCTTACTGACTTTCGCCCAATAAAGCATTAGTCAGTCTTAACTCTTCTAGCTAGACCACTATGCCAAATGTCCTACTTAATAAGGAAGGTCTAACTTCATTTTTTATAGTGTCACACATACTTAATAAGGAAGGTCTAACTTTGTATTTTATACTCTCTAACACATTTTTAGAGTCAGGTGTTGTTAAACTTAAGCTTTTTATCCGCCTTAGCCCAACAATTTTTCTAACCACATAGTGTGGCGATGGACTTCTTGCTCATACCAGCTCCGCCGAACAGTATTTAACTCAAAGCATTTGTATTGATAAATAGTTTTGATATATATTCAGGTGGTTGGACAGTATGTAGAAGCTATGCCATTACCCAACGAAGCAGGAGGAGGCAATATTGGCGGCCTGCAGGCCGGTATCACGATTGGACAAGCGCTGGAAGCGTCAGCACATGCACTTGGAAGCAAAGCGGTGGATAGGAGCGACGCTGCGGCAATACAGGCAGCTGAAGTTAGGGCTACTGGCACTAACGTCATCACTCCCGGCGGTGTCGCTGCCACGGCTCAGTCCGCTGCTGCTTACAACGAAGGCCTCATCCGAGACCAAGACAAAGTCAAACTTGGAAATGTCTTGGCTGTAAGCAATTCAATCATTTATATTATTGGATCACTACTTATTTTGCCTGCATGTTTGGTATCATTATATATATTAAGCCATTAATTCACTGCACTGCAAAACAAAATTATTTCAGAAATACATTTAATTTGTAGCTAATATAAATTTATTAGGTGTTTTGCATTTTTTTAAAAAGCTAGTTTTCCTCCATATATGAAATTCATTCCCCTCACCCTATTACTAAGGGAGTATGAACTTTTGTTTCCCGGAACGTAACCCGGAGATCAGTGAAAGATTAAGTCCAACATCTGGTCTGTGGTGACAGTACATATAAAAGTGTGCCCTATAATAGTTAAGTCTAGCCATGGGTCGTTAACGAATTGTTAGGCAGAATTTGATGGAAGGCCAAGTCCAATATTTGGTCTCGAAAATGTAATGGGCACATAGGGAAATAAAGTCCAATATTTGGTCTCGGAAATGTAATGGGCACATAGGGAAATAAAGTTACTTAAGTTGTGAGATACTCCATCTGTCCCATTTTACCTGTCCTATTTACTATTTATTGGTCAAACCAACTCTTTCTTCTTTACTTATTCTCTTTAGTAATTTTTTATTATTTTTAAATTTAATTTTTTGTGTGTAATACTACTTTTAATGTAGTTTCTAAATATATAAATTTTATATATTAATGTTAAACTTAATATTATGAAAAATTGAATAAAAAATTACTTCAGTCAAGCATCGTTAAACGAAAACGAACCAGACAACCATTTTGGGACGGAGGTAGCATATTTTTTGGTTTAATATTAAACGTTTAATTCATTCTACATATTGATAATTGCAGGATGCTACACAAAAGTTGCCCGCAGATAAGATCGCAACAAGGGAGGATGCGGAAGGAGTGGCGAGCGCGCAGCAAAGGAACAATATAAACATGAGCAGCCCTCCCGGTGGTGTGGCCGCATCAGTTGCCGCTGCGGCAAGACTCAACGAAAGGGGCCTGTGATCCATCCATCCAACTGCCCATCCAGTTTGCTTTCTGCTTCTTTGGGTTAGGGCTTGGGAACATATTGTACGTACGTACTGTACTCTTGCATCTTCATGCTTTTATGTAAAATAATTATATATGTAGTGATGATGCTGGCCTGGGGCACGTTTTCTGCAATAATTTTCCCGTTTTAGTTTGTTTTGCTTGACTAAAGAAAGTTTGTCACGTAATATCTTTCTGAGTAAATCTCTTCGCGCCTATGGCAAATGTTTAATCATTAATTACTACGTTAATTTTTATCTGTGTTCCCTAATTCGTGTGCATTTGTGATGGACTAAGCTAATCAGTAAGTACACTGCTGATCGAAATGTTTCGATCACCACAAAGTAGTCAGATATTGCTGAAACTGAAAATCTAAGTTTCAACCACATTTTCAATTGAGGGTATTTGTAAAATTCTTTTTCATTATTTTTTACTACGGCATGAATTGGTCGGAAATAGTGTGTTATTGTAAAGTTGTCAAACAATTTAGTCGGGGCATGAATTGGTCGGAAATAGTGTGTTGTAAAGTTGTCAAACAATTTAGTCGGTGAAAAAGTGAGCGTTAGTATATTTTTTTTTGACTAATTTCTGACGAAGGTTATTAATTTTTATCAATTTGTTCTAATTTTTAACTTGATCAAAATTGATTTCTTAACTATTGATTTTGTTAGTCCTTCTATTAAATCTGCCCTTAAAATTAAGGGCAAAATTGTAAAATTAAATAGTTGAGCCTTTTATAATGTAATATATATTCTGTAATAATTCTTTTTTTTTTTTGGGATTAAACCATACATCACTTTGAATATGTATTCCCTAATAATTTTTTTTTTTTAGATTAAACTTATTCATCACTTTGATTACCAAATTTTCAACCAGAAAAATTACAAATTAGTACAGTAAAAAATTAACAATGAATAAAGCAAAAAAAAAATAATATTGGTGCTCTTTTCTACCATTTTTGCAATCAAATAAAAAAAACATTAATACAATAATAAAATATTCAATAACACTCCACATTTCGTTAGAGAATTTTATGCAGTAATATATAAAAGGCTCAGATATTTAATTTTGTTTTATATTTTTGCCCTCAATTTTAATACCTATTTAACATATATTTAATAGAATGATCAAAATTGGTACAAAATTAATAGTTAAGGGACTTATTTTGTCTCATTAAAAATTGAGGACAAAAATTGATAAAAGTCAATAGTCGAAGGATTATTTCTGGAATTAACTCAATTTCTTACCATCGGCCAAAAACTTTCACATTTTTTTATGAGACAAATTTTCAATCACATTAAAATGGGGATAAATTTATCAATCACTTATGGTCGAAAATAATTACGTAAAAAAAAAATCATTTCAATATCTGAGAGCTGTATTTGAGTAGATCTGACTAAAGAGTCCTTTTCAGCCTTGTTGTGGGATTTGATCTGACTTGCATTCCTTCCTTTTGCTTTAACAATGTTTTACAAGGATTGTAAGCATTAGTACAGATAAAAGAAAAAGAAGAAAATTTTACAAACTCAAGGAGCAGGAAAAAGATTTGTCAAACAAACTCCAAAGAAGACCAAGCAACCAAGAATGAAGCTAAAGCAAGGAGTAGAACTCTAAACTCATGGTGAAGATTTTGGACAAAATTAAATATGAATTCTAGCATTCCGATATGAAATTAGAAACAAATCTCGTTATACAAAGATTTTCGATCTAGAAGGTATCTTTGTGTAGTACACTAACTTAACCCCAACGAGTAAAAGAAGTATTTGACAAAATTCACAAGTAAATATCTAAAAATGCACCCCTTAAAGTTCATAGAAGCACTAAATTTGTGAATCAGATTGATCACCAAGAGAGGAATAAAAATTCAAACTTTGAGGGACAGAACACTTATTAGTGGTGAATACCCAATTGGTACCCAGTCAACTTCACCTGGTAGACAGTTAGGTGAAAGGAGGCAGGCAGTCGATAAGATAAGAAAGACCGCAGCTTCATCGTGATATTCGAAGGGATTCTAGAGGATCTTTACCAAATCCTAGACAATTTTCCTTTTTCAATTTCGAGAAAGGGATCGCACAGTTTAAGAAACAAATTCATACTTAACTTAGAGAAGTTTCCTAGTTCAATTTTTTAAATCATTTTCTTTCCTTTCTTCAACTGCTTGTTTATGTATAAATACCCCCTATGATCATAGTGTAAATAATCTAACTTTATGATTCTTTTTTGAGTACTTTATGATTCTTTAGCATTAAGGCAATTCTTGGGTTCTTTCGCATTATTCACGGTAGTGTTGGCTTACCGACCAATTACCACTCAACTGTAAAATCAACATTGGTGCGGTATGTGGAGACCATGTATATGAAAAGTCATGTGCCTTATAGCTAGCTTGATCGATTAGCACCATAGTTCGCACTTGCCAGAATCTCGTCCAATATTTTACACCTATAGTCGTCCCAACTGCGAGGCCAGTTGAGACCTAAGGGAGTACCTAAGTCATCTCAATTGCCACGAACGCTCCAAGACTCCCGCCACAACTCTGTTCAGTTATCCAATGGAGACTAACCACCGAACCGGACCTCGCCCAAGCCACCTGTAGTCTTCTTCGTGCAAGTTTGATATAGGTTGGTTTTAGGAATAGGTGAATATGAAAGAACAGTAACAATTATGTGTCGTGTTTTGGAAACACTACCTTAAAAGCATTTAGACCAGGGCTATCGTATGCTTTCGACAGGTACGCACAGAATCAACAGGCCACAAACCTGTTAATATATATCATAAGCTGAGAATGTTGGGACGTAGCTTTGCAGAGAGTATATATGATTCTAGGTCTCTGCGTTAACCATTGGGCTACAGACTCGCTTTATATCATACCACCTTATCGTTCTTGTTTTCCCTTCATGCAAACACCATTTGTAACCTACAGGGTTAATTAACACTTTAATGGTGTACAAAATAAATATATTTATCAGCGAGCTGAGCTTTATATATGTCTTAATTTCTCTTTTTATACGTTAATCAATCTAGGCGCTTCTCGCACCTAGCTCTAGGTCCAGATTGTCATATAATATGAGCAATTTGAAAGCAATTGTGTTGTCGACAACTTGTAACATTTTTCAAGAATTTCTCCCGTATATAAAAGTTCATGGTAATTTTAGAAATTAACCAGATTGTAGCCATTTCCCAAGTATATTTATATCTGGTTGTTCCGCATCCCAGTATTATGATTATTTGGTGCACCTATAATTTTACTAGGTTTTTCTCGTCGTCTGGATGATCATCTTAAAGTTTTAACTTTTAAGATTTTAAGAGCTTTCAGATTTTTCAAGAGTGACAAAAATTCTTTACTAGATCTAGTTGTTATGGATTCTTATCCTTTTATACTGATATGTCTCCTACACTTCTGGTGTCAAGGAGTATCGATAGATATATAATGTCTAATTTGTGAACTGTATATATGGGACCTAGTCACTCTTTTATGAAATAAATTTATTTGGCAAATTTCTTTTTGAACTTCCAATTCAGCCTAATTGGTACGCAGATTTAACTTTTGAAGATCATTTCATTCTATGAAATTTCGTGGCATTCCATTTCAATTTGATCATATCTCCCCCCTAATGTCGTGAATCGATCTTCATGCAGTCAGCGTATCCATTGTGTCTCACTTACGGGCAATAATTGAGACAACAAATGGAGATTTAGAGTTAAACTATGGTGGTTATGTAATAGAATGGACTGCATACATAAGAATAGAAACGCAGATTGGGAAATGTTTGATTTGGAACCACGCTTTAGATGTAAGGGGGAATAAGCATATGTAGTGTGTCAAAATTTTTAGAATTAAAGTAGCAACAAGAATACTGCATTTCCCCAACAAGTATCCGGCACATTTGGAGTTTTGAAAAATAATGGTTTAACAATTATTTGGACTCGATTAATTAGCTAAACCATGTAGTTTTTGTCATAAGGTATTTGATGTTCCGCCTTAATATTCAATGTCATATAGTAATCGTCGAAAAACTCACGAAGTTAATAAGATAATCTAGGTATTTGGCATTATCTATAAGGTACTAGATCATATCCGTCTTTATAGAGGGAGTACGTAACATATTCAACTCATTGGATGAAGAATATTTTATTGAAGTAGGTTATGATAAGGTATTTCAATTTATGAACATTTATGGTTTTGTCATGAAAACCAATTAACTTAATGTCTTTTAAATGGATAGAGTAATAGTGATGCTCTACTGGAGCCCACAAAGCTAAGGAAACCTTATCAATAATGGTAGGAAGTTGTTAGACATTTGGATATAAAGAGCTTTCAAAAGAGAGTATAGGGAAAATAGGTCATCAATATGATATAACCAACAAGAGCGTTTGCTTCATGCAATGCATCGTAGTTGGATTCAATAGTGTGTTGTTCATTTAGGTTTCAACAAAATGCTTCGGGGTGTGGCACGCACGTGGCCAGTGCCTTTTATACCAACACGTAAAGCATACTTGTTGTTGGGCCAGAGTTATTATTGTAGGAATGTGGTCGTCTTTGACGAGTTAGATCATGTTGCTTTTTTATTCTTGTTGCGGGAGCTTATTGTCGCTACCTTGGCCTTGATTCCTATCGCGACCTCTTCCCCAACCCCTCTTGGTGTTGCATTACCGGGCAACGTTGTGTGCTTCCATGGTGGAGTTGCCTTCCATGGATGCTGTGGCTGGCGAGCCACCGTCAAACCCTCCGTCGGTGGTGGAGGGGGTGGCTAGGAGAGCTCCTCACGCCGGTAAACGGGTTAAGATCCTCAAACACTCCTTCGTTGAGACCATGGTTTCTCCTCCTAGTCATGGAGATGAGAATATGTCGGATGAAGATGCTTTCGACTGGCTGGATGAAGCGATAGAGGTGGAGTCAGATTCGGAGCCTGAGAATATGAGAGAGGGAATCTCGATGGTAAAATTCTCGAAAGCTTTCCGGGAAGAATTGATTAGGCCATGGCAGAGAGCCTTAATCATCAAGTTCCTAGGAAAGCGACTGACTTTTCCCCTCCTTCAACAAAGACTCTTCCATTTGTGGAACATCAACGGTAAGGTGGAGTTGCTGGATATCGGCATGGGATACTATGTGGTGTGCTTTAACGTGGAAACAGAGTACAAGCATATGCTCTTAGGTGGTCCATGGAAATTGTTTGATAGTTATGTCATTCCCTAACGGTAGCGACCAAACTTTGATCCTCAAACTGCAAAAATGGAGGGAATGGCAGTTTGGGTGCGTCTCCTGGGTCTGCCGATGGAGTTTTTCCGAGACGACGCTATCAAAGGGATCCTGAATCAAATGGGAAAGCCAATCAAACTGGACATGACTACGGTAGGGGTAGCAAGGGTGAGATTTGCAAAGGCGGCAGTTGAAATCGACTTGCTTAAACCTCTTGTTTCAATGGTTTGGGTTCACGAAAAACTTCAAACTTTATACCCATCTTATTCTTTTCTTACCGGATTACCATTCATTTCCCTCTTAATTCATCATTCCGTCCAACCAAACGCCTTTTTATACTCTATAGCAGATTAAGAGGGCAAATTTTACCGTGGACCATGGTCCATGTAGCAATGTGGTCAATGAAGTAAGTATGATTTTAGTTACACTTCAGTTTCATTTGAAAACTAGTGTTTTACCCGTGCGATACACGAACAAAATTATGTTACTATGAATTTAAATAAAAAAATTTAAAATATATAAATATTTTAAAATGTACAATATAATAATATAGTTGTAATTTCATATATTTGGTTAAGTATCTATTTTCACAGCATATAAAATTTAAGTTTAAATTTTGTATAATTAATAAAGTCTCTAATTAATCATGCACACATTTAGATAAATTTATAGAAAATAATTACATAATTAATTTGATTTATTCCTAAGTGTATTTCATATATATTATAATTCCAACAATATGAATAATAACTCTGAAAATTATATTTAAAAAATGCAAATTTTAATTTTTGTATTAGTAAATTTAAATTCTAATTGGATGCATTTCCTTAATGATTGTATAATACATCGTATATACAAAATTACGAATAATATTTATTAATATGTATGTAGGCAAATTCTACAATATAATTTCCGTAATTGTAATATATATTGATGGATTTATAATTAAAATCATCACATCTAAAATTAACAAAATTAACATTTTAATTTTGTATGATTAATATAGTGCATAAATATAAGTATTTATTTTACTATTAAGTAAATTTCGTTTCCTAATTGAATTCCATTTTCTTTTCCATTTTTTTAAGGCTAACATTATTAGTACGTATTAATTAGTGAATTACGGATCTTTTCTTTTTTCTTTTTAGTGCTAACTTTTTTACAGATTATTATTGGTAGTAATAAGTGAATTTCATTTCCTTTTCTATTTTTCATTTTCTATTGTTTGAGCACAAGTGTTTGGGCGGGCTTGTACGAAAGGGGGATTTTTTTTTAATAATAGCATAGATTTCATATCCTTATTGTTATTAATTAGTAATTTTTGATAGAACTTTCCTTTTTATTGAGTACTCCTAGTAATATAATGGTGAGCATATATTGAGGGCTGGGTCGTAATAATGGAGAGCCGTTGGAGTAATTATCATCTCATCAATATGTAGACTTTGCATAACAAGTGGCTGTTTTTCTTCCTCCGAGTCAATTTGTGGTTCGGGTTCGGGTGTTGCTTGCCTAATTACTCTGTCAATTGGTTTTTTGACAAGCTGATAAATATAAAAAGACTAAAAAGGACATCTTCATAAAATTTAAAGACTTTTAAATTTAAATAGCTTTGTTTACATATTAAAATATAAAATAATGAAACTAATATATTTTAATAAAATATAAAGTAAAACAAAATGTTTATAGTTCATACAAAAATTAATGTTCAAACACACTAATGTTAAATTAAAATTACAGCCAAACATATTGAAGAGAAAAAGCTAAGCCAAAACAGTTTTAATTGTGAGGGGTAAAGGATGCCATAATAAGGATAAAAATGAAAAAAAAAAGTTAAAAAGCTACTAGCTTATTTTTGAAAAGCTACCTAAAGTAGCTTATCAAAATAAACTCTTATTTTAAGCTACTAGCTTATTTTGGGAACATTACCAAACAGAGCTTATAACTTATTAATAGTTTAAAATAAAGTATAAGCTCGGCCAAACAGAGCCAATATATGTTATTGTATGACTCTGGATTTTAATTTCATTTTCCACACACTAATTCCATTATAACAATACTACAGTATCATTTTAATTATACTACAGTTTATTTGACAATATACGTTATTAAATGAGCTATGTTTTTTAGTTCTATTTTCCACACATATTAGTTTCATTATAATAATACTAAAATATATATTTAATTATACTACAGTATCATTAGACAACCATGTTCTTGCATTATGTGGACCATAGTCCACCATATAATTAAGACTACACAGTTGTATATATACACACACTGACACACGCACGGTCTATATGTCCAACCACACGGCCTAAGATTAAAAAACACCGCCGCTGCCTTACAACATCCGCCGCGCCGCAGCTGGTAGCATGTCAAATATCTTTCTGAAAAACTTCTACCATTGCTTCAAATGCCTTCTGAGGACTACTACTCTCTCTATAGAAGACGATGACAAAGGAATAGTGGAACCCAACAAACCTCTCTCTTATTATTCCCCCACCGTTTCTGCTTCCACCTCCTCCTCCTCCTCCGCCGCCGCTGACGACGACTTATTCTCCACCGTTTTAGCCTCCGAGCGCTTCTTCTTCTCCTCCCCCGGCCGCTCAAACTCCATCGTTGACTCATCGGAAGTTCCTTCTCCCAACCCCACCACACCCCTAATCTCCGGCGGGGTCGCTGTTCAAACTGATTCCCCGGACCCGTTGGCCGACTTCCGGCGGTCAATGCAAGAAATGGTGGAAGCCCAAGAGTCAACGGACTCGGATTTCTTGCACAGCCTTCTACTTTGTTATCTAAATCTCAATCCTAAACACACTCACAAGTACATCGTGGGAGCTTTCTCCGACCTCATTATATCTCTAGTTTCGTCGCCGTCGTCGATCGGACTGTAGTTGAGCCGATCGAGGGAAGCCGAAGAAGAAGAAGAAGAAGAACCCCGCCGCGGTGCCGCCGTCACTCCATCAATGTACACTTGGTATACAAATTAAATTAAATCCTAAACGTACGTACAAACCCATAAATATGTTTCGTTAATTTCGACTACTTATTGTATTAGTGTTCTAAACAACTGTTGTTAATGGTGTAAGAGTGACTTTGAGTGAAGCTATATTCTCTTTCTTTAACATTTGTTTATTGATTTATTCTTAATCCTTACTTTCGTTAAATAACAATATTATATGGACTCTTTCTGGTAGAACTTGTAGCTTATTTTAAATTACAATCAAATAAATTATATATTTTATTTGGTAAAAAATAGGGAGTCTAAAATATTAACATAGTACTATTTCCAAATAAGTTCATAACTCTTTTATTTTTTTTTTCTTTGTTTTTTAACTATCTTTATTAATTTACAAAAATGATAACATTTATCTTTTATTACTCAAAATCTTAATATCTTAATTTATCTTTTTATGTCTTTTTACACTTATCAACTAATTCAACAATTAGTTTTATCAAAACACTTTAATTTCAATTAGTTTATTAGTTACTAACTTTTTAACTTTGGAAAAAGTGTCAAATAGGCCACTGAACTTATCGCTTTTGTGCAATTAGGTCATTGAACTTAAAAAGTGTGCAATTCAACCATCAAACAAGCAAAATTTGTGCAATTGGACCATTTTTACAAATTTTTTTGATTCAATTTGAGTTAAAAACATTTCAATATTGACTCCCAACTAGTATGGTAGAAGAAAATGTCACTCTTAATACATATATGTTAGTAATATAATTGGATTGTACCATAAAAGTTTTGTAAAAATGGCCCAATTACACAAATTTTGATTGTTTGGTGGTTGAATTGCACACTTTTTAAGTTCAATGGCCTAATTACACAAAAGCAATAAGTTCAGTGGTCTATTTGAGACTTTTTCCTTTAACTTTCAATTTTTTGCTAGTTTTTTTTAGCTGAATGTGCCAGCAAACAAAGCCAATATATATAATAGCATAGGGAAAAACGGCTTATTTCCAAAAAAAAAAGGGAAAAACGGCTTGGCATCGTACATCGTTACTTTCTTCTTTTTCCAATATAATTAGGATATTATAATTCAATTGTTTAATTTGGTTGCCTAGTCAATTGTATTATATACTTCACATGTACAGTTGATCCTTATGAAAGCCTCAAACAAAAAACTCAGCTAAATCAACATAATATACTTGAGACTCAGCTTGTTGATTTATAGGTGTTACTCAACATAATCACACAAATAAAGTATGAATATGTAATAAGAAATAAATTGTATTAAAAAAAATGTAATAAGAAATAAATTAATATGAATGATTTTAATTTAATGAAATAATCGCAAAGAAAAATTCACAACTCTCTTCTAAAATTTAAATTATTTGAGAGCTAATTGAGTGGTTGTAGCTGAGCTCAAGAGCCCCCATCATCCTTAATTTTAGTGTATTTATAGTGTAGTACGAAATGACATTCTCTAAAAGTCATCTATAAACGTCGATAATAAAGTACTCCGTAATAGTTACTAATGATGAATAATGGGGAAAACAATGTGATACAATATCAATTTTTTTGAATACTAATGTATTCCAACAAGTCAATATCACCTCACTAACGTTCGAACCCATAATCTCTTATTCGGAAGAGTCAAGTCTTTGGCATCTCATAATAATTAGTTTGACAACTAAATAATTAATTTTTCAACGACTTATTTGACTAAATCAATCTTATGGACTTGGTCACCAATCCATCTAATAATCTTTCATGTCATCCTGTTGTTGATCCTATTGAGCCACAGCTTCCAAGAGGCACAAAGGGACAAATTATTCTTTAGACCACGGTCCAAAATGACATCATTGAATTTTATAAGTTAGAATAATAATGCATATATTATGTGTTAGAATAATGAAATTTCTGCAGTAAGATAATGTATATTATGTGTTAGAATAATATACATTATGAGTTAGAATAATGAAACTACTGAATGGTTAAATAATGTACATTATGTGTTATAATAATGTACATTATGTGTTAAAATAATATGCATTATGAATTATAAAAATGTATATAGAACCGTAGTCCACACAATTGTATAACTATTGTCCAAAAGGTCTTATCTCCAAAACTCAACTAAACGATTATCATCCTAACTTAATTGCCAAATATCTTTTATCTGCGCAATACGTGTGAAAAATTAGTAATATAATAAGAGATTTAAATGTGAATTAATTGTATTAAAAAATGTGAATTAATTCAATGTGTTTTAAGTAGTGTCCGATTAATCCCTGCCTAGGTGTTAGGCGCCGGTCGACCGCTTAGCGTATCACCTTAAATGGTGGTTTAGGCGACCGGCTACGCCACCAAAGCTCCGCCTAGACCGCTTAGGCGCTAACCGCCTAGGCCTCCTAGGCGCCGAGTAGACCTCTTAGGCACCAACTAGGCTGATTAACAATTGTTCTTTTTTTTTTTTATGAGTTATTTCACTGAAAGCAACATTGTTTTGAGCGAAATAACTCTAAATTGTACAAGTTCTAGATATTTTTTACGTTAATATTTAATATTTTAGTATTAACTATTAAAGTATTATATAATTTATAATTATTAGTCTTTAAAAAATTAAACATACTTAAACAAACTTTTAAAAAATAAAAAATAAAATAAAAATTAAAATACACAAACGCCTAGGCACTGATTAATCCCCGCCTAGGTGTCCTAGACGCTAAGCGCAGCGCCCGGGGAGCGCCTAGCGATTTTTTCAACTATGGTCTTAAGCATATTAAAATTAATTGCATGATTAAACTAATAATTTTTATCTTCTTCGAACGGCCGCCTTTTATTGGCTAAAAGTGTGTCATGTTTCACATACTAAGACAAAGCGAAAAATAATAATAATAATGAAATTGGTTACAAGACCAAGAAGAGCGTGGGACGTGAATGCCTCGTTGCATGTAATTCTTTTAACGTCTAATGTTTGCCTTTTAAAAGAATGTTTTTTCTCGAGTAAATGAATGTTCCGTTGATTGAAATCCACCATGATAATATATATATATATATATATATATATATATATAT
>CM008342.1:28237515-28250280 GCA_002525835.2 Ipomoea batatas | reverse complement strand
GCCAAAGAACATCGTGAAACACTTGACGCATTGAAAAGATTAAGAGACTACAACAATGCTGCAATCACTCTTGCAAATCCAGAAAAAAAAAATTTTCAAAAATTGCGGCTGTGCCAGCATTCATTAAGCCTGTAAGTAAAATACTTATTGAGCATTTTTTAAAAATTTAAATATATATTAGAACTAATCTAAATTAACAATCAACTCCATTTTATAGGCTCAACCTACTTGGATTAAGGGCAAAATCAGCATCAACGTTGACAACAAAAATACTTGGTATATAGGATATAGTCACTGTTTTAAAAAGGTTTATGCAGAAAGTGACTAACTATTTAACTGCATGCATTGTGGTGAAAAGACAGCAGTGGATACTCCAAGGTTAGTATCAATTCAAAAAACAAATTTAACAAAAAAACATACACATGCACACACAAAATCAAGTACTACACTCATTTATACTAATTCCAAAAATATGAACTACAAAATGCACAGGTGCAAAATGGATGTGGAAATTGTTGATGACACTGGGCACATTACGGCATCAGTATTCGGACTACCTGCAGAAACATTATTGTTACATTCAAGCAAACAAGTTATGGAACTAAAACAAGTGGTACTAATCATGAACCACCCTGTACAAATATAACAATTATTAATATTTTGTTCAATACTGTCACATGAGAATCTACGACGCACGTCTCACAACAAATGAAACATGTAGGAAAAAAAACTACCACTATCAAATATCAACAACCGCTTGCAAGATTAAGAGTTCATTGTACAACTAAGATCCCAGTCGTTTACACAACAAGGGAGATCCACAACTTCCTACACTATAATCTCATTGCATGATGCTTCCCTTTATGCTATCACTAGTAAGACAATTGAACATGACACACTACCAATACAAAAGAAGAGGATGTGCTGAAGATGAAGACAGTGACAACGCTACCCAGAAGAGAATTAAGAAGATTTAGAGAAATTTAAAGCAAATGTAGTATTATTTATTTAGACTATATTATTTTTAGACTATGTATTTAGACTAGCATTTTTACAAAGTTGCAAACAAATATTTTAATGATAATTATAATCAATCTTGACTATATTATCTTGCATTTGTAAACTTAGAATTACATATTTAAAGAACCAAATCCAGCA
The DNA here is from genome assembly GCA_002525835.2 of Ipomoea batatas. Taxonomy (NCBI): domain Eukaryota; kingdom Viridiplantae; phylum Streptophyta; class Magnoliopsida; order Solanales; family Convolvulaceae; genus Ipomoea; species Ipomoea batatas. Next base: position 28,249,122 of record CM008342.1, on the reverse strand, counting down.
TTTAATTATCTATGCATGAACAACACCAATATAATCTTGCATTGATATACTTTAAAGTATTTATTTTAAAAAAAAATATTGGGCATTATCCCAATCGCGCAATGCGCGAGAAAAACTAGTAACTATGACAAGTGGCATAATTTCTCATAAAATTAACATGTGCAATAGCAGTTTTAGAGGGAAACACTCTCACTAGATAGTACCCAAACATAATTTTTGCAACACAAAATCTTATTAATTGGCGTGATCCATGCTTCCGCTTGTTACCACTTTTGTCAGAAATGAATTTTTGATTTAATCTAGTGTGGTTCACTACAATTTTAGTGCCTTGGCGCAATGCACCTTTAAAAACATAACCAAATCCTCATATCCCAAAAAGACAATGATAATAGGCATCGTTTCTCATTTGTGTTGAATATATACTATTAATTAGGTGTACCGTTTCATGAAAATCAATGAGTAAGTTAAGAATATTGAATAGTTAACATAATATTTTGTTACTAAAATTTACACTGACGGAATGCATGGTATTTTAGAAAAGTAAACAATATAATAGACGATAAGTAAGAAAAAAAATACTAAGATAAAAATAATATGAACCATTAATTTCAACAAACAATTATACTACATTTTTTAGTTTCCGTTAGAAACAAAATTTTATTTACTCTTATTAAGTTTGTAGAGTAGATGTAGAAATTACACTAATATTTTTTAATTTTGATTATGACCTAATTTTGTTGGCTTTTATTATTAGGGTTTTTGATGTAGATTTATAGTCCCTAATTTAGTAGATAGTAGATAGCATTTCCCGATGGGTGTTAATGCAATTAGCATAAGCCTCGAAGTAGAAGCGTTTATTCCGAAAATAGTCTTTAATACAGAACAAATCGCCGGTAGGCTGCTTGCGCCACCGCCTGGTGCTCTCTCGGTGGTGTAGGGTTTCTAGATCGGAAATTTCAGTTTCGAACTGCTAAACACTAGCACTCTCAATTGCCCTGCAGTGTACGTCCACAGTCCACACAAATATCTGGAACATTCGATTCAGTCCTTTTTTCATTTCACTCACAATTTTCGTGGAGCTAATATTTCGGTTAGATTCGCTTAAAATGCTCATATGCATACAAATGTACTTATATATACGGACATACTGCATATATTCATATATATGTTTTTGTTTGAGTGTGTCTTTTTGTGGATTTTATGCAAATTGTTGGCATCCAAAAATGGCAAGAAATCGAACCCTAAATTTGGATAGATGATGGTTGGATGCTTAAATGTTTCTTATTTCTTATAAACAAGGTGCCAATGGGAATGAACTGTGGAAAGTTAAATGAAACGTGGAATATGTTTTTTGGCTAGTAAAGCACAATATTTTTTAGTAGCAGAGGGTAAGACAATTTATATTTGGTATGAATGCCAATTTCGTTCCTATGGTTCTTTTGAACAGAGTCATATGTGTGATAAAGCTAGTGGTGAAATGTGGTTTTAATTTATTTTACTCTCTGAACTTCACATGTAATTTTCTTAGTTATTCCCTACAAGCATCTAAGATAGTGGTTCTTATAAGTTCGGTGATATAGATGATAGAGCTAATGCCTCATATTGAGTGATTTTAAATTTGAAAATAGTGATATCACTCCAAAAAATCCCCATTTCCTTTATGAGGAAAGAATTTGAGTCTGAAAGTTTAAATGTTTCTGAATTTTTCTCAATTAGAATGATTTGGTAGTGAACTTTACATTCAGTGCTACTGAGGGGTCTAGTTACTTTGTGTTATTCTATAAGCATGTTGATATCCTTTTATCATACTAGTAAATAGCCTTGAATCATTATAGCACATTTTATTTGTTGTTAATTTTTGAAGTCCTGTTTTGAATTCATGGTGGTATACATATGCCATAATCGAGAACTCCTTGTAGGTTTATGTTAGAATTAAATTCACTTTTGTTGCTACTACTACTATGGCAATTCTGAAAATTTTCTGTAACTATCAATTTGGATAAATTTTGTCCACATGTATAACTTTTCCACCTTCACTCCAGCCCTTAACTAAACCGTTAACTTTGTATTGCCTAAAGTCTACATGTAGGACATTTTGGCCTTTTCTCACAACTCTATCCATTAATCATCATCTTTGAAAATGATGAACTTTTTCTTTTCTCAATCTGGCAAGCTAACCTCTGGCCAGAATGAGAGCCATGGCCAGCTTTTTAATTTTGTGATCAAAGGTCATCTTCTTTGAAGATGAAGATGACTATTCTAGAAAGGACCAAATACCCTTGAAGTTGGCTTTGACATCCAAGTTAATGGTTTTGCTAATGGTTGGAGTGAAAGTGAAAAATGTTGTCATGAATGAAATTTGTCCAAAATGATAGTTAGGGAAGTTTTCTGGAATTGCACATAGTTGTAGGACCAACAGGGGACTTGATTCTTTATTTTACAGAAGATGTAGAGAGAGATTAAATTTTGGGAATGTTTACCTTAGTTGTCCATTCTCTGCTTTCCAATTCTCTAATCTCTGTTTTCTAGTTTTCTATTCTGTTCTCTAGTTTTTAGTTTTCCATTCTCAGTTTTCCTAAAAATTAATATTTTTATTTATTTGCATACAGCTGAACAGTTTTGCTACATGTTGGCCATGAATGAATCTATGGATATTGACAATCCAGATGCAAGTAACAGAAGCACTGTCGATAACAAGGACAATCCAGTTGCAAGTAACAGAAGCACAGTCGAGAAGAAGGACAATCCAGCTGCAAGTAACAGAAGCACACCTGAACACAAGGAAAATGGACTTCACCTCTATCCAGTTTCTCCAAATGATGCAGGTGAAGGTTTGCCTTATGCTCCTGAAGATTGGCCTAATCCTGGTGATAAGTGGCGCTGGAAGGCAGGGAAAAGAATAGCAGCTTCAGGCTACTATATGGATAGGTACCTGTATCTACCAAGCCGTCTGGGGAAAATTGGAAAACCCGGACAGAGGAGGAATTTTGCTAGCAAGCTCTCAGTTGAACAATATGTCCAGGCAACGTTTCCTGGCACAGATGTTAATGCATTCTTTGCTTCATTTAGTTGGAAGATTCCCTCAAAACAGTTTGTGTCAAAAGGTTAGCTTTAATATTTTAAATGATATAACAGTTTGGATTATTTTAATTATTTATTGATTTGTCAAAAACTGTAATTTATGTAGCTAGATATGTCTACTTTACTTTAATGGCTTCAAGGCAACATGCTACTTTTATTATAAGAATTTGATAATTATGCATTTATGCCATTTTTGTTGGGGTGCATTATTCAGGCCAATAACATTAAGTCCCTTAATTTGTGTGTAAAACTTATTCAATCTTGTCAAAGTAAAAGTTCGGAGACCCCTTCAGTATTCAATTAAGAGAGGTTAAATCATATTGATATATTAGGAAATATGTAAGGTATTTGTAAGGTGTTCAGGATTTGACTGTATTTTTTATTTAACCTGATTTGAAAAGAGGCATGTAATATTTTGGCCCCATTTAAACAATTTGTGAATTGTGTTCATTAGGTGTGAGATTTAGTTTATGCCATATGGAAATAAAGTTTTTGTATGCTTGTGTTTTTGTTAAGAAAATTAGTTTAGTATTGCCATTTATGAATTACTGTGGCTCTGATGGTTGATTAAAATCCCACAAATCTTGAGTTCCCACATTCTGTACTGGAGCCAATTATAGAACTCATATCATAGAAGATTTTGAGTCTTACCAAATCTTAGGTGTTAAGAGTCCCACATTGATAAAATAAGAGAGAATATATGGGTTTATAAGGCTATGGGTTAGACTAGCTAATTGGTTGGATTCTATCTTTTAGTGTGGTTTGGCCCATGTGCATTATAGCCCAATTGAGTAACCCTGACCCAATCTTAGTTTATGACACTAGGATTTGTGGAAAAAATGTTATCTCCCTTATGCACCATACCATTTGAGAGTTAGTGTGAAGAATAAAAAACGCTGAATTAGGATAATAGCTACCTTTCAATATGCTATTGAAGTTGCCAAGAAGATGGGTCCTCTATCCTTTGTACTACTTCTGTCCCATTTTAATTGTGTCTATATTCTCTTCAAAAATTGATTATTTGATTTTCAATGTAAGTAGTATTTTTCATGTAGTTTGATAATATATGATTTTTATTTTCAAACATTGAATTTATCATTATCAGAAGTTAGGCAAAATTTACTCAAATTGTTCACCAGAATACTGTCTATGACACTAAATGGGATGGAGGGATTACTACTAAAGAATTTTCATGATTGTCTGTAAAGGGTTTATATGATGTATACTTCCCAGATTCGATAGATATCTATTATAAGTATGTAATTAAGTCACAGAGATTTCTTTTGCTCTCTTCTACATTCTAGTGATTGAACTATTTGATTGTGGGTTTGACTGGTATCAACTGTTTGGAGGATGTTATATTTACATTTTACATATGGATTTTCAATTTTGCACTTATTTACTGGCTAGCTATTTGGTCTGGTATAGATGTTTGATGAGGAGTTTGCATCTTCTGGGCTGAAAACAGAAATTTCAGGGTTTGAGTCTCATTTCGAACCTGGTGGTTGCAAGGCTGGTAACAAAATGTGCAGCAGTTTATCAGAAGCACCTGTTCCTTCTCCTTTGGAAGCCATGTTTTGTGACATTTGCTGTAGTGAACCCAGATTCTGCCGAGAGTGTTGCTGTATTCTTTGTTGTAAGACTATTAATACAGCAATTGGTGGTTATAGTTACATTACATGTAAGGCAACAGTGCTTGATGGTAATATTTGTGGGCACATTGCCCATATAGACTGTGCTCTTAGAGCTTATGTGGCTGGATCAGTAGGAGGAAGCATTGGTCTGGATGCAGAATATTTTTGTCGACGCTGTGATTCGAGAACAGATCTTATTTCAGTTGTCATGAACCTTCTTCAGACCTGTGAAACCATTGAATCTCAGGATGAGATTGAGAAGATGTTGAACCTTGCAATTTGTATGTTGCGTGGCTCACGGAAAATGACTGCAAGGCAATTATTACGACATATTGAATCAGCCATGTCAAAGGTATAGCTGAGCAGAAGTTAAATCAATGTTAGTTTGTCTTATGGAATTTATATTTGCTGCTTTTAGGGATGTCGAATAACCATCCTAACTAATCTATATTGAAACCAGCTTAAGATGGGAGCTGACTTTGAGCATGTGTGGAATAAGGAAGCGTATAAAGTAGTGATTGGTAATTTCTATCTTCCCTTTTATGTGCCAAACAGTATTTGTTGATTCTTTATGTATATATAATATATGTTATTCTATTTTCAAATAGAATTCTTAATGATATTAGGTAAATGACATCACTAGTAGTGAAGGAAGAAAAACATAATTGTTAGTGTCGCCGCCAAAATTTTTCATGGTATGTAGATGGGTGCTATAAAGGATAGTATTGACTTAAATCTGATTAAATAATACTTCCTATGGCTATAAAACATTAGCGAGCATATTTATATCCATTTATAGTTCAACAAACATGTTTTTCAAGTATCATTTACTCTTCCCTAGGGCCGGCCTAAAACTTGTCCGAAGTTTGCTTTGACCGAGTAGTATAAGTTGCCATGATGTTAGTAGTAAAGCTTATATTATGTGTTCTTAATGCTTTTCTCTCTTGAATTATCGGATTTATGTATGTTTCCTTGTTGATAGGGGAGAGTGCACCACATAATGGAAATGGTATACTGGAGTTAGCCAACTCTGACAAACCACGAGAAAACAAAACTAATTTACCAGGAAATTTGTCTTCGCATTTTGACCATCGAATTGAATCACTTCAACTCGATGAAGATATTGATCAAGTTCTACAGTCATTGAGAAAGTCACAGGAGGTTGAGTACAATATTGCGGAGGAAAGGCTCTTTGCACAAAGGAACTATATTATGAATCTATATGAGCAGCTTGACAAGGAGAGGTCTCAACTAGTGAATCACACATCGTTAACCGACTCAGAACTGCTGCTCAGCGCGGTTATGGAGAGGATAGAGGAGGTGAAGCGGGAAGTTACGAAACTCGGGGATATGAAACAAGTGGAAAGGGGATTCGGAAGAACTTCAAAGCTCATACTCGAGGAACATTTTGGTTTAAAATCTGAACAGTGACAAATTCCCGCCAAGCCCAGTGTAGGCACGCTACTTAGCCTCGGTCAGCTGCATAATTTTCAGGATAGAATGTTGATCATTCTGTTGTAGTGTTGTAATATCAAAGTTCAAATGTAAGAAAGCATTTTCGTGTTGCCATTCCTTTGGATTATTCTAAACGTGTAATCTTGAGAATGTTCCCTCCCCATCTCAGAATTGGAGAGAAGGAAAGAAAGAAAATCAAAGGTTGGTACCAAACATTGCATAAAAGGAGTTCTGCTTCATTTTCAAGCTCAGTGAAATGGGTTAGTTCTTCGTTTGTTTATGCAGTTTGCATGGAAAGAGACAAGTGAACCAATTGGTAGCCAGTAGGTAAAGCTAGAAAGATTTTGTGGCACAAATTGAAAGGTATTGGACTTGTTAGTGCCCCAAGGGGTTAAGATTTCCGAGGATAAGTTATTAATGGTAAACTAGTAAAAGATGTTGGATTACTTTTTAGAGTGAAGTTAATTTCCTTTTAAAGTAGCTTATGTTTGAATTTATATATTGTCATGCATCAATATATTGTCTAAAAGATTTTATGTATGGCTCATTAAAGTATTTAATAATCTATTTAATAATCTGGAATGCTTTATGGAAATGATTACCTGCCAAGGACCTTGTGGTCCAGTGACATCAAATCCTTCCCTTTATAAGGGAGTTGGTGGGTTCGAGTCTCAGTGGAGGCAATATTGATTCTAAAAAAAAACTGCCTTTAATTAAGAACATTCCTAATGGGGACATTTGAGGATTGAGAGCAACCCTTTTTTTTTTTTTTTTTTTTTGAATTTTAGGTTAGGTGGAGTGAGGTGAGAGAAGAGAGAAGGAGAAAATACATACTGCAGATACAAGTTTTTTCTTTTCTTAATTATATTTGTTTTTTGATTTTTTTTTTCTTTTCCCGCCCCCTCTATCCTAGTTGGCACTTGGCATCCAAAAACTTGGGAAAAAACTTCAATAGTTGGAGATGCTCTGAGGTGCTAAGTCAAACAAAAGAAGTCCAATCAACAATTTTCCTATGGACTATGCATCAAAACACATTTACAAAAATAATGTACTTTATACATACAAATAATGAACATTGATTTACTAAATTTTAATTTTCTAAGAGGGTGGGGTGTGCTGAAATAAGTCGAGCTATGTTCTACAAATAATGAATCTCATGTACAACATAAATGAGCATATAATATACATGCCTAAATAATCAACCTTCAATCAATTTGTATATATTCAAATAATGAGTTAATGACCCTACACACACATATAATGTACCCTCAAGTTGTTTTCATACTATTTTGTACACATTTAAATTAATAAACATTACATATAAAAATAATGTACCATATGCATAGTCCACACACTTGTTGGATCATAGTCCACTTGATAAGCATCCACAAAAATTTGCAAATGTGGGAACACAATACAATATGACAATATCTATACATTTGTTGGCTTTACACCAAAAGGCATAGAGAACGAAATATATAGATGTGTCATGTGACTTGATAAGTGTCAAAGATGTATCTTTATAAGGATCATTTGGGGTTGTTTTGTGCTTGAATAAAGTCCTTTATGCTTGATTTGGAAGGCAAATGATAAGAAATGGTTTGTTGTGTTGCAAGCTAGGACTAATGATAAGTGCATTTTAGTGTTTTGAAGGATTTTGAGCCAAAGCGGAAGCACATGGGCATGATTTGAGCCTATTTTGGAAGAGTGTTGCAACAACAAGGCATTTAGGATGTTGTATGATCGTGGGAGATTTCGTGGGAAAACTTCAACAAGTTGCACGAGAGTCTCTGCACAATCATGACAGCGCATCTGGGAGCTGAACGACCTTCGCCACGATCGTGGCAGTGTTCGCAGCGGTGAGCGCGAACTATTTCAAGGCAGACGAAGTTGACTTTTGGGAGGAAAACTTAGACTTTAGTTTTACATCTTTTAATCAGCTAAAAAACTCTCCCAATCTAGAGAGAGAAAGTAGTTCTAGGGTTTAAGTGACTTGACAACTTTTAATTATTGGAGCGATTTTTTCTTGATTGATTTGGATCACTTGTTATTGATTGCTACTTTGAGTTGAAGCTAAGTAATTCCTGCATTTTCTCCATTTATTTTCATCTTTCATCTTCATTGATTGCTTCAATTCCATGTGCTTTCAATCTAGAACAATGAGTGGCTAAAATTCATTAGGGATTGGGTTAATACTTACTTGCATGGTGCTAGTGTGTTTGTGAATTGCAAATTTGAATTGTATTTGTGTTGATTGTTTGATTTCATGATGGAAGTTGGAGATTTGTTTGAATCTTTGGACTTAAGGCCCAATTCCATGGATAATCTAGGAGTTAGTATGCTTGACAAGAGATCGCTAGCATACTAGAGCCTTGATTTCACTTGCATTTCCCGCTATAGATCCGAGAGGACAAAGTTCGAAATGAAGTGTAGGCAAGGTGTTTGATAAAATGATTCATGAAGGTAGCTTTGTCACTTGGGTGCTCTACTACCTCATGATAGGCTAATAAGACCTAAAATGGCATTGGCATTGGCAACGCCTTACTTGAAATCCAATTAGCACTATCATACACTTCCTACCTTAGACACTTGAAAGCACCATTGCAAGGAAATGCTAATCCATACCCCACTCCATTGTAATTGATTTTCTTACTTGATTGCTAGTTTACTCTTGGTGCTTGCACACTTGTCTCTTATGCACACAATGCTTTCACACACCTTAGCTCTAGTACTTGAAGAGAATTTGTTTTTCTTGTGACATGCTACACATCAACTACGTTCAAATTTGCCATCCGTTGAGAATGACATCCCGGGGAATTCACATTCTCCACCCTACTTTTAATCCACCGCGTATTACACCAACGTCATGCCCAAACAGGCATTGTGCATTACATGCACCCATTTAGTGCATAAATTTTTTATGTATAGCTCTTTGACACTTTTTCTTTAATATAATATATTATATAAATAAGAGAAAAGGGCCGAATATACCCCTCAACTTGACATGAAAATGCAATTAGACTCCTGAACTTTTGAAAACACTTTGTTAAAATTAGTCAAATAAGTTCAATTTACCGGTAACCAATAGGTTATTGGCATGTAGGCCGTCGTTAACCACCACTAGCTGCCATTGACCGCCTCGGCTACCATTAACCACCATCGTTGATAACAACCAAAGAAAAAATCAACGATCGGTAACCAACAAACGATGGTCGGTCGCCAACACTCTTGTAGAAAAGGCGACTAGTTGGGTCACCTTCTCGGATGAAGATGTTGGGCGTCGATCGGGTTAGCCGAGTTCAGCCCCTACTCGATCCGAGACGTGGCGCTATGGCTTACCATGGAGGGATGTTGTTAAATAGTTGATGCCCACCTACTTATCACAAATTGGTTTTAAGTAGACAACCAGATAGCCAAAGAACTCCGTGGTTAACTGTGCTTGACTTACAGTAGTTATAAGATGGGCGACTCATTGGGAAGTAAGCATAGTGCAACACTGAGATCCATCAATTGGTATCAAAGCCGGGGTCACATGTTCGAATCGATGACAAGGAGGCAGTAACCAAGTCTAGTCCTGGATGGGATGTGGGCGTATGTCGAGCCAAGTCCAGTCGTAGGAGGGGAATATTGGGTGCCGAGACTAAGGACCAAGTCAGACATGTTGTGCAAGTGTGCAACTGAGCTTAGTGATCAAAGGTTGCGGCAAGTGTTGGGAGAGAGATTGTTGGGTGTTAGGGGGATGTTGGGCGCGGAGGCTAAGGACCAAGTTAGGCATGCTGTGCAACTGGGCTTGGTGACCAAAGGTTGCGGCAGGTGTCTGGAGGGGGATTGTTGGGCGTCAGTTGGGTTGGCCGAGTTCAGCCCCTGCTCGATTCGAGATGTGACGTTGTGACTTACCATGGTGGGATGTGATTAAATGGTTAATGTCCACCTACTTATTACCAATTGATTTTAAGTATGATATAACAACTAAATAGCCAAAGAACTCCATTGTTAAGCGTGCTTGACTTATAATAGTTACAAGCTGAGATGCAACAGAAGAAGGTGACCAGCTTGGTTTCCTTCTTCAAAGGCAATCGGCGACCGTAGCCAGAGTGTTGTCAGAGCTATCGAAGTATCGTCAAAATCTTACTGACATACTATTGTAGGTCATAAACCAATTTCGAGGCTTTAATGCATAAAAATAACATGTTCATGAGTTCAGCAGTCACAAAATCCCCGTAGCATCATGCAACACCCACCCAAACCCCATGCAATAATGAGAAACATCAATTGACACATCAACATTTAGCTTAAGCATGCCCCTTCCTAGATGAGACCACCGTCATTATCCTTTATTGTCCTATGTCGTCTACATCCTCCAAAGCATGCCACCTCCCTCCATGATCCAAGGAATTCAACCCCCCCCTCTACACACCCTATGAACATGCACAGACCCATTCTCCCATATAATTGTGTTTCGACAGTTCCACAAGCTAAAACAAATTATAATCACCATGCATAGACCTTGCTGCTCCGACTGAATAAAAGGGTTAGACAGATTAGAGACCTAAGGATCCGCCCAGACCAAAATTAATTCCTCATTACCGAACTTTCACCTACACCCCTCCACTACTACCCCTTGTACTGCCACCACAATACACCACAAAAATGAGGGGTTACTCAGTAAACATGCCTCCAAAAATGAAGTGCGCAGATTAACACGCATGGATGAAGTAATCTAAGTTTGGAGAAGAAGAATATCATGGAGATAAAATATTAAGGAGGTGCCAAAAGAATACTGTATGGGAACACAAAACAGCCAGAAGTGGATACCACGTCAGAATTCCACAACTAACGGATAGAAAGTGCACCAATCCTAAGTCGGTCTTATTCCCTAAAACAAGGATCAGTGGGAATATAAAAAGAGTAACTTTTGCCAAAAGGAGTAAGTGGAGCATGGAATCAAGATAGTGGAATATGGGATATTCACTATAAAACAAAAGGCTCAAGTTAAAAGACCACCACTCCACTGAACATGCTAAAAATATGCAAGTCTCATAATCAGCATGGGAGACAGATTTCAAACGGAATAATTTTCCCTCCAACAGAATTATTCTTTAACTCTCATATATAAGGACGAGAAGACACAAGTTCAACAGGTTCGAGAATTCTAGCTATCATAAGAGGTGTCTAATTCAAACGTTCAAAGTGCAAGTGCCTAATCTGGAATATCATCCTTGATATTCAAAAGTGCGAGAAAACACATCTTAGTGTTTGAGAGAGTTTCATTGCTATAACGAACATATCTAGAAGGTGATCAAAGCTGCTCATATAGATTCATAATATAGTTCCTTTGTGCAAAGAGCCTTTCCTCCGCAATATTGTACTCAACCTCCTGTGACTTTCTCAATGACTGTAGAACTTGATCAATATCTTCATCGAGTTGAAGTGATTC
>CM008342.1:28215945-28233115 GCA_002525835.2 Ipomoea batatas | reverse complement strand
TAATACTTTATATCATGTAAGTTTTATTGGAAAAAAATAATAGATAATTTGTAAGAAAATAAAGTATCATTACATAATAAAATTGTAGATGCAATCAATACTTTTAAGACTTATATAAAATAATTTATAGTATAAATGTAATACTTTATAACAAAACTGTAATAGACCGTTTAGAAGAAATAATATTACTAAATCTATTTATTATAAGACACATTTTCCTGACCTGACCCATCTCATTCAAAAAATGAAATTTTTTCTTCTCTCAAAATTTTCATTTTTTAGATATGTGCAAGGCATATAAGGCTAGTACTTTCACACATTGGCAAAAGGATCAACTACAACCTCTAAGTAAAGGCACATAAACTATTAATTACGGGTATCGTATATGTTAACGACAAATACATAACATGTTAACCAATATCTCAATTAATATATTTTATATCACAAATAACAATTTATGTGTCTGTAGTTATCATTTATGTATCTATAGTTATTGTGTTGTGCCTTCAACTTGTTTATAGGTACATGGACCAAAGTTCACAATGCAATATGAATCATGGTCCATGTTATAACCCCAACAATATCCTAAAAGCATAAACCAAAGATTTTTATAAAATTTAGCATTATTGTGATGGAAAAGATCATTGCAATCTGCAGAGGCAAAAGTGAAGTCTATGGATATGCACATGCCCACTGCATACATTCACAAGCACTCAAGCAGGATTATATTTTTATAAGAAAAGTAGCATCTTTATTTCAAACGGGGTTTTATGCTGCTGTTCACATGGTGTGGATCCAGTTCCATTACCATCAATGTGTTCTTCACAAAACAAAACAGAAACAGGCTGCTGCAATTAGCTCAGAATTTGATGTGCGTCAAGTGAAGACGATATGAGTCTATAGTGCCATACAAGAAATTCAAGACTCAAAGGTCATGTTTTCTGCTTCCCGTCTGACAGACTCAAAGAGCACAGAAGAAAGATATCGCTCTCCAAAGCTCGGAAAAACAACCTGCCACAAGATTGCAAATGACTTTAAGTTGTTCAAAATTAAACCAAGAGACTATATATATATATATATATATATAAATATAATTAATTGTCAAACTTTTGGGGCTCAAATTCTTGGGTCTGTGTCCAATGACAGACCCACTACCCCTTTAGTGTGGGCCATATTTACTGCTCAATATCATCCTTGGCCTGCTTAGTTTTTTACTGCTTATCTTATATAAGAGATGCATCAAAATACTATATTCTGTATAATTTACTTCTTTTAATGCTTTTCACAGCAGGTGTTCATTGTGTAAATGCATTGTGATGTTCATAGCTGTTGGGCAGAGGCCAGTAAAGGGCTAAGTCCAGCAATTGATAGCTAGGGAGATTGTTAGGCGGAGACCCGTGAAGGACCAAGTCCAACACCCTGCCTCTCGAAAATGTGGTGGCGGTATATAAAGAAATAAAGTTGTGCCTTTGTTGTGAGCTATATAGCTTTTGGCGTAGTGGTAAGTGCTTGATCCTAACAATAGCCAATTCAGTTGAAGAAATAACCATACAAAGCAATCCATTTCTAATTGAATTTTGCAGTGCATTAACTATGCTTATGGTTTACCAATTATGCAGATATAACAAACTCTCAATGCCCAAATTTGGTGTTCTTCAAGAATAGTACGGAGTAAAATATAACGAGACTTACAACAATTAGTTTCCCAGCATTCTCTGACCGCTTTGCAATTTTAATTGCAGCTGCTGCTGCAGCGCCTGATGATATTCCCACCTGCAGTGCATGCTCTCATGTTAAAATTCACACAAGACAAGTGCAAGACTTTAGTATAAAATGCATAAAACGTAAAATCATTGATACTTTCAACACAGACTAGGTGAGTTTATGGCATTGGAACTTACAAGTAGCCCTTCTTTCACAGCAAGCAACTTAGCAGTTTCTATGGCTTCATCACTTGAAATCTGATTCATTATACAATATCACAATTCACAAAGCACTATCTTTCAGAAGCTAGCCATGTAATGCCAAAAGATGGTTACTATTACAAAGTTATCACATGAGAAGAGAATCAATAAATAATTCACCCAAATGTCATCAGAAAAAAATTAATATCTTACTTGAATTACTTCATCAAGAAGATTAACTTCCAAAACTCCAGGAATGAACCCAGCTCCAATTCCCTGGATCTTGTGTGGACCTTATGCATTAAATCAAAACCAGATGTCTAAGTTCACTTCATAATAAAATCAAGAATTTGAACTCTCAGGAACGATGTTATTCAACAAAAGCATTTAAAAAATGCAAAGAAAAGTGAACAATAAGAAGAAAATTGAGTGCACAGAGGCTCTGCAATAATTTACATACGCAATCCTTCTTTTATGTGGGTACTGGTGTCTTTTTTTCTTTTTTTTTTTTTTTTTCTCCTTTAATCATTGGCTGGAAGAGCCCCAGGGGAAGGGGGAGGTAGGATATATTGCAATAGGGTGCCATTGACCTTAACTGTAGCCATTCATGGAACTATTTAGTTAAGCTATTATGCTAAATTTATATTTTTAAGGAGGAAAGGTTAATCTTATATATTAAGAATGGTAATTTTTCTATTCCGCATTGAACAACATCAGGCTATAATGGCATTACAGGATTCCTTAGTCAACCAACATTTTATCAAAATGTTTCACTTTAAAATTATGTACTTCACACAGTATCTGTATGGTGTGATCTATAAAAAAGAACATATGAAAATGTAGAGAACAGGAAACAAAAGCTCACCAGGCTTTCCTCCATTAAGAATAGGACTTTCAGCTGGTTCCACTCCGTAGAGCTAAATGAAATTAAGAAAAAAAGAATGATTTGAAAGAAAACAAGGACNGTTTGACAAACAGTGCTTTTGCACTGATTTCTTCCACCAAAATCAGCACGAGAGTCCTTACTTTCAGATTGCCTATAATGGGAAATCTCCTTGACAGCTTTTGCATACTGCTTGCTGTAATTCAAAATGGGATAATTAATAAAATAATTTAAACAATTAATCACTTGCACGATTTATTGTGGAGATAGTGGTTTTAATGTAAACACAATAATTGCTATTCTCACTTGTTTGGTGGTTTATGCTAGTCTTTACGGTTTTATCCGAGAAGTTTTAATTGCCAACTGTTCACTTTTAGAGGTGTCTACAATTTAGCAAGGAGATTAGCCACGGCATCCAGTTAAAATTTTGATTACTCTCAAATAATTAATTACATTTAGTTGTTCAAATAATTAATTACATTTAGTTGTTCAGTTGATTCTTGGTAGATTGTGTGTAAGGATATATGATTGAACTCTGAAAGTTACAATGTGAACGTTACACTCAATGTGATGAACTTCTTATATACCTACCTAATAGGTGGTTGAGTTAGCGTGATTTACTCATTCACTATCCTATGGACCCTTGTGAGATGGAATTTTACCTTTTGTGAACAATTTTTTTGAAAACCAAAATCAAATTGGTGTATTAGAATAAATGAGCAATAGAGTTAGGAGGAATAACCTCCCAATACAACTGGTTCTCCTGATCAAAACTAATAGAAGCTAAAGTATGAGCCCGAGCATTAGAGGACCTCGGGATATAATGAATTGAAACAGAATGAAAAGTAGACATAATAGCTTTAGAAGCCTCTAACGAGAAACCAACATAAGAATAAACGTGACTGTGCTCTGAGTTTAATAGAGAGCGTAGTACGGAGCAATCAGTGAATAATTGTACCGAATCCAAACCACGATCCTTGAGCCAAGATAGAACTTCCTTGCACGCTAGTGACTCCGCCATAAGAGGTGAGAAACATGCCGAGAGACGTGATGCAAAGGCCGCAAGGAATACGCCGGATTGCGTCATGAGGACCGCTCCCACCGCAGCAGCCTTTGTATGGTGATTGAAGCTGGCGTCGAAATGGCAGCAGAGGGAGTCGGCAGCTGTAGCAGAATGGGCATTTGCATGAGGAGCTTGCGGCACAGAGTGCATGCCGTGACTTGGAGCAGGTTGAGCAGTTTCCACGTGATGAACATTGCGCCATGCAATAGCAGCCGAATTGGCCATCCTCCACACAGCAGCTGGGCGAGGCAATTTGTATTCCCAAACCGCAAGATTTCTTGCCCTCCACAAATGGTATAGAACCGCTATAACAACAAATAATTGATCATTGGTCAGATTAGAAACAGCCTCATCGAACCAACAAGCAAAATTATCCCCAACAACATTTGGTAATTGCAAAGAAGTCTCATGCCACACAAGTTTTGCATAGTCACACAAAAGTAATGAGTGCATGGTAGTCTCATGCAAAATTCCACACATTGGGCATGTTAGATCTAATTCTACCCTCTTTAAAATCAAATTGGTAGTGGTGGGTAAGACATTAGAGAGAGCTTTCCAGAGAAACAACTTCCATTTTGAAGGGCACTTGACCTTCCAAAGATGTAACCATTTATCAAAACTCCCGGGTTGTGCATCCAACTCCCCCATAATGCGCCTATATCCCTCTTTCACAGTATAACAACCATGAGTTTCATTTGGCCAATACCAAGAATCCTTATAAAGAGGGGTGACAGGTATACTTAAAATACGATTGACATCAGAAGCAATAAACAGGTCTTGTAAAATCGAAAGATCCCAAGTAGATGAGTCAGGATCAATAAGACCGGAGACCAATGCACCATTCAATGTATCTGGCATGGGAGTTTGAATCAAGGGAGTAGGATCATCTGGTAACCACGGGTGACCCCAGATAAGAGTGTCATTCCCATTCCCAATCCTTCTTCTCACACCACTGCAAATAAGGTCATGGGCTGCCATGATGCTTCTCCAGCAGAAACTTGGATTGCTTCCTATCTTTGCATCAATAAAAGAGGATTTGGGGAAATACCTGGCTTTATACACTTGTGCAACCAGTGAATGGGGCCTTGTTAGAAATCTCCATGCTTGTTTTCCCAGCATTGCAAGATTGAAAGCTCTCAAATCCTTAAACCCCAGTCCTCCATATTTTTTGGGCACACACATTCTGTCCCAAGCTTTCCAATGTATCCCACTCTGAGATCCAGAGCCCCACCAATACCTATTCATAGCTCTCTCAATAGATTGGCATACAGAAACCGGAAGAAGGAAAACACTCATAGAAAAGGTGGGCATTGATTGAGCTACACTTTTCAAAAGCACTTCCTTACCAGCCTGCGAGATCAATCTTTTACTCCAAGAGCTGAATCTTTGCTTAATCTTATCTTCAATATAAGCAAACACTGCTCTTTTCTCTCTTCCAATAAAAGATGGTAGGCCCAAATATTTCCCAAAATTAGGAGCCTGTGCAACTCCCAAGACAGAAGCTACCTCTTCTCTCACAACTCCTGACGTATTTCTACTGAAACACACACTGGATTTATGAAAATTTACAGCCTGGCCTGACATGTTTTCATATTCAATGAGACACTGCTTAATTACTCCTGCCTCCTGAACATTTGCCTTAAAAAACAATAAGCTGTCATCTGCAAAAAATAAATGTGAGATGGGCGGGGCACCTCGAGCGACTCTGCAACCATGAATAGCCCCCCTGGTTTCTGCTTGCTGTAATAGTAAAGAAAGGCCCTCCGCACATATAATAAACAAATATGGAGATAAAGGGTCACCTTGTCTAATCCCTCTCGTAGGACTAATTTGACCAACACTTTTGCCATTCACCATGAAATTGTATGACACAGTTGTGACACAAAGCATTAACAAATTAATCCACTGATCAGCAAACCCCAGAACTTTAAGCATATGACGCAAGAATGGCCACTCCATGCGGTCATATGCCTTTGCCATATCCAATTTTAGGGCTCCCCAACCAACCATGCCACAATGCTTTCTGTTAAGGAAATGCCCCACCTCAGCTGCAATCAGGATATTGTCAGTAATAAGTCTATTCGGAATAAAAGCACTCTGAGAAACTGAGATAATATTTTCCAGAAGGGGTTTCATTCTATTTGCTACCATCTTGGCCATGATCTTATAAATCACATTGCACAAGGCAATGGGGCGTAGATCAGAGACCAACTCCGGCAGATTCTTCTTGGGGATCAAAACAACATTAGTATTGTTTAAACCATTCGGGAAAGAGCAATTAGACAGACAATTCAGCACGAAAGTAGTGACATCCTCTCCCACCACATCCCAATAATGTTGATAGAACCCAGGATTCATCCCATCTGGACCTGGTGCTTTATCAGGGAACATTGAAAACAAAGCCAACTTCACTTCCTCAGGCTGAAAAGGTTTAAGCAAAACCTCATTCTGATCTGGGGTCACACGAGGAAGAACAGAAGCAGCAAAAGAATCCATAGGAGAAACAGAATTGGAAGATGCGAAAATCTCACCAAAATAATTTAGCACAAGATTATTCAACTCATCCTCTTCCACCCACACACCAGAATTATTTTTCAAACGGGATAAAGAATTTTTCTTTTTACGAGCAGAGGCATACCTGTGAAAGAATTTGGTATTAGCATCTGCATGCTGCAACCAGTGTTGTTTTGCTCTCTGACGCCAGAAAATTTCCTCCTGTTTTTCCAAACGGCACAGCTCAATCTCCAGGTCATGATATTTAGACAAGGAAACTGCATCAATACAACCATGTAGCTGAGCTTGCTCCTTCTTCAAATTCCGGATCCTTTCACCAAACTTGTGAAAATGGTCACCACCCCAACTCTTTAATTTTTTGCCACAATAATGTAAGCAATCCATGAAGCCCTCACCTCGTCCCTCCTGCCACGCAGCCTCAACTTGCTGTCTACAGCCCTCATCATGGATCCAAGCCATCTCAAATCTGAACTGGTTGTATCCATCAGAATGAAACCCCCGCTCCTTCACCCCCAGGAAAAGGGCAGAATGATCGGAGTTGCGAGTTAGAATATTATGAACAGTAGCAGCCGGAAGAGAATCACACCAATCTGCACGTGCTAAAACTTTGTCAAGGCGCTCCTCCATCCAATTCTGTGTGCCCTTGCCCCTACTCCAAGTGAATTGATGGCCAATCATGGGTAACTGAAATAAACCACAATCATCAATAGCCTCCCCGAATCCGCGTAGAAGACCATCGGGATGTGGGTTACCTCCTCTCTTCTCGTGCTGAAATAGAAGATCATTAAAATCTCCCAGAACCACCCATGGCAAAGCTGATCTCCCCGCTAAAGCTCTCAAAAGATCCCAAGCATCAAGCCTACGATTCCTCTCCGGAAAACCATAGAAACCAGTCATTCTCCATGTCCCTAGACCAGTCACACAGACCTCAACATCAACATGGTTAGAAGAATAACTCAGCAGTCTGGCAGTGTTATTTCTCCTCCAAAATAGAGCCAAACCACCACTACGACCAACAGAATCAACGTAAAATAAACCCTCAAAAGCAATCTTAACTCGGAGTCTTTCTGCATGTTCCCGACTCACTTTAGTCTCCATGAGGAAGACAAACTCAGGCTTCTTACGGGACACTAAGTCCACAATTTCTCGAACTGTTCGTGGATTGCCCAAGCCACGACAGTTCCAACTCAGCGTACTCATGATGATGGGCGGGCCTGTGAACCAGTGCCCGCCACCTGCAAGTTTTTTGGAACCTCGGTCATAACAATATCCGAACCACCTGACCCTTGCCGTCTCGCACCTCCACCCGAGCCCTCCCGTCTGCGTTTAGAAACCGCAACCACTGGAGCGACGGCAGTAGTGTTTTGCGGAACAGCAACAGCCACCGAACGTGACTCATGGCCGGCCGAAGCGGAACCAGACCCGTCCTCCATCCGCGGCCGTCCCCCCACCGGCACAAGCCAAGTATCACCGACACCACGAGGTCCCCGACGTAGCCCCGCTCGCAGCTCAGGGCCGAAAAGATAATGATCAACCGGAATCCTTGCCTCACGGGCTTTCAAGCAGAACTTATGTACATGACCTAACATTCCACAGAAGAAACAATAGTTATGCAATCGTTCATACCTGAAATTAACCCAACACCAAGACTTATCGCGTTTTAACAATTTCATACGCCTCTTGATTGGCATATCAACCGGTAAAGCCACACGAACACGATAAAAATCAAGCCACGGTGCCCCCGCAAACCGCTCATCATGTTTCACGAAAGTCCCGAGATAGTTGCCAATTTGCTCAAGAATCAAACTTGACGTGTATCCAAACGGTAAATCATGTAGCTGCACCCACATGTCAACCGTATCAAGTGCGACATTCCCTGGCAGCATGCCCTCCGGCACAGCCCTACAGACTAGGGTATGATTCTCATACGACCAAGGACCTTCTTCAAGAACATAATGTAGGTCGGACTCATGGAAAAACACAAACATGAATAGGTTCGGTTGCAACTCAGTAACTTGAACCCCCTTAACCGGCTGCCAGACAGAAGCAAGGACCTGTCTCATGTACTCGAGCTTTATCAGTTTAGATGTCAGAAAACGACCGACCATCGGCCATGATTCATGCATGGCCTCATTCCCAATTTCAGCGCCAACAAAGACGGGTTCGAACACAGCATCTTCATCCTCTAATGCCATGTCTGCCCACCTAGTAGTTAGTCTGCCCATATCGACATCCTCTCTACTCGCCATGATTACACCAGCGTGGAAACAGAGAAGACACAAGCGAAGAACGAACCAAGAAGCGATGGAGAACGACGAAGAAGAAGAAAACGCCGGCTCCGAAGCCGGAAAAAGCAAAAAACAGACGACGAAAACCCTAGCACCGACTAGGAGAGATGAGAAACCCTAGAGGTCCTAGGGAGAGAATCCTTCAAATTTTACCCTTCAGGGGTACATATTTCATTACTCCCTCTCTCATCTTATGTGTACTAAATTAAGTCAAACAAGTTCCATGAATCTAATCTTTGGCTTAACAGAAGCATTGAAGTCTCAAGTATATAACAAAGGTCACACTCCTGCTGTGTGCTCATCAGCTACAGTATCAAAGTTTTAATTTACTACAAAAGCTTTTCTGGGATAACGACTCTAGAAAAATGATGCTATACCATTGACTTAACACAAAGCATGTTTCTTCTGTTAAATAGACAATTTCAATAATGAGTCCTATGGTTTTGGTGGGAGGATGCTGGCTTTCTTGGTTTTTCTCTGCTTTAACTTCACCTTAACATCAATACCACCGTCAATAATAGCCTGAAGTACAATCTGCAATTTCCCCTCCAATCTTTCCCCTTTCCTTGGTGTATAAACCACATTATGGATATCATCAGCCAAGGCTCTTTGAGCTAGCACTTCCCCAACAGCAGCACAAGCAGCTCTATTCTTGGTTGAACTCAACTCAAATTTCATGTCCTTCGAAATAGAATGTGCCACAGCAACAACCTTGCTAGTTGCCCGATGGATAATGCTGGCACGTGCAGAACCCTTAGATATATAAATATCCAAACAAAAAGGCTCATGGTAAGCTGCAGTAGCCTGATTGAAAGTTTGAGACCTTTTAGTCTTCACAACCTCAGAAGCTTCAAATTCATGAAGCCAGGAAACCGAGACATTATTCTTATCAAAACGCAGAGATCTCTCCACTGCCAAGCTTGTTTCATTGCCCAACTTCTCCTTACTTACTTGCCACTTCTCCATGCACTTCAAGCTTTTCTCACTCCCAGAGGGTGAGGCACTACTTGCCTTTTCCATCTGCATTCCGTTCACCTTCTTGTTACCTTTATTTCTATTCCTCCCATGGAAATCAAACTTATACTCTTCATATTCTTTGGAATCTTTATCAAGCTTATAAAACAAGTTCCCGCGGATCCTCATTTCCTCAATTTCATCAAAATCAAGGTCCTCCTTATTTGGAGGTGCATATTTCACCATCTCTTCCTCATCTCTAAGTAAAGGCTTCACCTTTGACCGCTTCTCTACATTGCCCCTCCACGCCTCCGCTAAGCCTGATGACACCTTCCAGGCCTCACTATCCACAAGCTCAATCCTGCATTCTTCCAAGCGTGCATTTGCAGTCGGAAACAATGGTGAAAGTGAAAAAAACCCATTGTTGAAAGTTGGAGGAGAGTCTTTCTTATCGCTGTTGCTAACACATGAAGATTGGGATAATCCAAAACCTGGAGTTCTAGAACAGAATAAACGAATTGTTGGAGGGAAATGAGAGTTAGCGAAAATTGTGCAGGCGGTCAATCTTCTCATAGAGAAAAGAGGCACTTAGAGCAAAGGGTTGTGATCGACGAGCAAAGTTAAGGGGGTTGGGATTGGAGCAAAAGGGTTACTCAAATTGCGAGGAATAGGTCTTTGAAACAATACAGCAAACATGTGGTGTGCGACTGAAGGAATCGCCGGAGTGCTCAGACCAACTGTTTCCAAATCTGGAATTAGAAGATCAAGGAATACGATGATCAAGAAATCATATACTACTACTAATGATGATTCGAGAATTCCGGGGTAAAGAGTTAGATAAAACCTGGTACTGCCACAGTTACACGCAGAGGCGCAAAATTATCCGTAAAAAGTTTTCGAATTGATTGATTCCATTCAGAAAGTGGACATTTCGTAAGTCACGTTCATTCATCCCTGAAATTTAACACATTTGACATTTCAATATCACAAGTAAGTCTTGCCTTATAAGAGCATAAGCATTGCATATATAGCAAACTGGAATCTAAGCTACTGTACAAGTTTACCAGATTAACAAAACAGACCACATAACTGAAAAACACCAAATTATACCATGAACCACATTGCAAGAGACTACTAATGCAGTAACTTTAAGTATACTAAAAATAAATTTGTATGTCAATATAAAAATTGGCTGAAAACCCACTTAAACAAGTAAGCAAATGTTGGAAATTAAGTCTCAATTCATCATACAAAGGTCCTCTGCTCACAATACTAACCTGGCACAAAAATTGACACAACAGGACCAATATGGGTGAAGTGTAAATCAAACCCAATTTGAAGATCACAACAGCAAACAATAAATTAGTAGAACTGCAACCTAACAGAAGTGCCCAGTTTCTGTGAAGATTATGGGTCTATAGTGTATCAAGTTATTTCGGGTGTGTGGAAAGAAAAGGAAACTCAGCACAAGATTATTCAAAATTCCAAACAAAGAAATGCCTGCAATCCTGCAAGGGGGAAGTGATCAGCAAATGGATGAAGAATCCACAGGATCCAGCAGCAAANAAAAACAAAAATGGTTAAACATTATTTTTTCCTTGTATGGCAGAGTATGAAACTTATTGCAACAACAATTAGGTATATGAATTTAATCCTAAGCTATTGCTTTTGCTATGAGTATTATTGGAACCAAATCCATTTATCTTGTGGATCTGTTTAATGAATAAGATAAACAAAACTGGATTTCAGTGGGGTAGTTTACACTTTCTCTGGCTTGTGATTAGTAAAGCATGTATGCGTATTATGCAGAGTTAAATAGCTTGCAATTAAAGTCTACATCCTGGGTTCTGCTATTTATATTGTAAACTGATATTTTAAATTTTATAACGTTGTGATTGCAGGTTTTGTGTGATTGCGGGGAACATATCTCCAATTGATGTGATCACCCATGTTCCTATCCTATGTGAAGAATCTGATATACCATATGTTTATGTTGCATCAAAAGAAGTAAGCCTGATTTACCCCATCTTTATCTAATACTCTTTCAATTGTGATCGTCTTTGGTTCCTTTACTGGCCAATGCAAGCCATTAACTTCAATGCTTCCAGTTTTAGTGTATATATGAGCATTTGATGGTAGTACTAGAGACGATTTGAGAACTTGTAAAATTGTTTAACTAGGAGCACTATTTGTGTGATTACCTGAATTATGGTTTTTGAAGAGTGTTGTAGCATTTCAAAAAATTGAAC
The DNA here is from genome assembly GCA_002525835.2 of Ipomoea batatas. Lineage (NCBI taxonomy): Eukaryota > Viridiplantae > Streptophyta > Magnoliopsida > Solanales > Convolvulaceae > Ipomoea > Ipomoea batatas. Next base: position 28,221,260 of record CM008342.1, on the reverse strand, counting down.
ATATCACGTGGAGGTTAACTTTTAACAGGAAATTTCCTAAGGCATTTTGGATTGATTCAGCAGGGACCTTATGGCTTCCTCCTAGCTGTCATGATTTATGATATAAGATGCGCTAACAAGTTCCTCGATTGACTTGGCTGAGTCAGGTGCCTAGGCGGCTGGCTAGGCTGATTTTTACAACACTGGCTTTTGATGAGGCTTTTGTTCTTGCAACTTGCACACATCACTCTAGTTCATATCAATAACAAATAGGGAACTCTGGTTTCTGTTGTTATTTATGAAGATATCATATACTAAATTGCCAAAAAATTTGTTTCAGGATCTTGCAAATGCTGGAGCTACAAAAAGGCCAACATGCTGTGTATTGGTGTTAACAAAGCCTGCTAAAGGAGAACTCAGCCCGGAGGATCAAGAAAAATTGAAAGGAGATTATGATCAGGCTGTGGCCGAAGTTCGTGAGCTAACATCATCTATGTTTTGAATTTTAGTGGTTTTGAAGTTTGTTCTTAGAAATGTACTCTGCTTCATTTGTTAGTGATTGCTAAATTATCATCTTTTTAATCTGGTTTGCTTGCTGGGAACTGTTTATCTTGTCATTTTTCCCTCAGTCCAGTAGTCCACCATGCCAAGTGAAGAGCTTTATGGACTCATTTCAAAGTAATCTTTATATGTTTATCTACAGATGAATGTTAAACATTGACAGAACAAAATATAATCTTTATATGTTTTTTACAACGCTGCCTCTCTTCAATCCCAGGCCATTGTTGATCTTCAGTCATCGTGTTCATCATCGCTTTCAGAATCTGCAACCACACAATATGTTAAGTTGATATGATGATAAAACTGAGGAAACTAACAGTTCTTGGTAAAACTGAAGTCTGATATTAGTGTGACCAGAATGCATTTGGGGAACATTGTGTTTTTTGTTAGACCACGAGGTGTCTTAAGTAAGCTTTAATTAGTGTGTTTTTTGTTGGATCACAAGGTGTTTTAAAGGGTAAAGGTCCCTAACTGTTTGCATTGAACCAGTGCAATTAAAGGATGAAGTGCACCGAACTAGGACCACTAATGTTAACCAAGCTGGTTGGTTGGAAATAGTATATCAACTAGGACCACTAATGTTAACCAAGCTGGTTGGAAACAGTATATTTAACAGCGTAACAAGATATTCTTACCGGATCGAACGTCATCGCTGATTTGGCCATTCCGGATTTTTCCAATGAGCATTCGGAGGATCATCTTCGTCCAGTATATGTGAAGAAGCATGAGGCCAAACAGCAGAGCATTGAACATAAAGTAGTATAAAACTTCAGCTCTGCCGTGCTTATCCTTGCCCAAGATGAAAACTACATCGTAGCTGTAATGTTTTAAAGTCTTATTTGTTAATGAAAAGAAAAAACATGAACGGAAGNTAGTTTATAAATGTTGGGCGGAAGTCCGTGAATGGCCAAATTCAGCACCAGATATCTAAGAGATGATTGGGTGGGACCTAAAGGGTCAAGTCTAGCACCATGTCCCTTGCAATTGTGGTGGTTTGTAAATGTTGTACAGAGGCCGGTGAAATGTCAAATCCAGCAGCAAATGTTAAGGGATTGTTGGACGAAGACCGAAGGGCCAAGTCCAACACACCGCCTTTTGAAATTGTGGCTGTATAAGGAAATAAAATTGCGGATTCGCTACTAGCTGGTATAACTTTTGGCGTAATATTATAAGTGCTTGAACCAACAAGGGGTATCAGAGAGCCTGGGTAATATAATATACCTCGAATATTGATCTGTCGAGGATGAAACGCAGCGTGGGGAAGTAGAGAAGCAGGAAGGGAAGAAGGAAGAAATCTTGGTAGTCTGGGTAGGATTCCATGTTCCAGTTAAGCCAAGAAGCTGCCATTTTCTGCATCATATCAACAATTCAAGATTGCTTCTTTTGATGATGGAAATATATATAATCTGATATTTGGAATGAAGAGATATATATAAATATAATGGAGTTTATGGCGTCTATATTACTGTGTACAGCTTGATGAATTGGGTGGAAAGTTCAAATTTGGCTGCAGGTAGATTCATCATTACGAAAACCAAAAGAGTACCCTGTTTCCTGGAAACTCCAATATAATGTTAGTTTCCTACTATTTGGAATCTAGCTTTAATTTGTGTTTTTCAAAACAAAAAATAATAATCGCACCCCATGCATTTGACTATTTGTTAGTTTACTCGTTTTTAGTAAGCGCACATGTTTCTTTGGTCAGTCCATTAATTAACAAGTATGTTAGAAATAATTTATTCCTAAAGTTGATTTATATAATAAATGTTTCATGCTTGAATCAAGTGGGAGACTGTTAGAAATAATTATTTCCTAACATTGATTTATAAAATAAATGTTGTAATTTCATAAGGACTCACGTTGATGATTAGTGATGTATAAAGGCGGAATTATTGGGTAAAATTCCCTCCCTCTCATTCTGTTAAAATTTAAGTATATAAGGGTTAAAGATGTATAATGGAAAAAGGATATGGGTTCTCCTAAAATGAGGTTTCACATTCCTAAAGGGATTTCTATTCCTGAAAGGAGGTTTCCCATTCCTCTCGAAAGAGGGTTTCTCATCACATCTATAAATACCCAGGAAAACTCTAGGGACAATATGGTTTCTGATCATAAGGTTTTTAGTCAATGAGTTTTTTAGTTTCCGTATCATATACAGATCAGAGAGGTGAAGCATTCTTGATTGTTCAGGTTAGAGATTACATCTCAATGGAATCAAGTAAGTCTTTATCTTTATTCTTGTTTTAATTAAAGTATAAATAAACTGCGAATTGAAGAAAAATTACAAAGAGAAAAATGCAAAAAATCTAATTTTGGGCTAATATATCACAAATACATATACTAACTATTAGGTTAGGGCTGAACTAGGGACCCTCAAAATTTTGGGGCCCTGTGCAGTCGCACATCTTACACCGGTCCCGAAGACATGAAGTGTATCTTCTAAGTCTTAGACGTCAATTTCAAGTAAAAATGATTTTAGATAAGTATATTTCAGTACACTATATAATGGGGTATTTATCCAATTTTGTTTATTTACTAATTAAACATTATAATATGCTACATATTATTATAAGTTTTAGTGAATATTAACATATTAATTGATTGTAATATATTATAAAACGTTGAACATATGATTGGAAGGATAGGATTAACAAATAATTAACCTTTTTTATTAAATAAAAAGTGAAATTACATTTTATTTATTTGTTTTCTACGGTTGAAAATCTCACCCGACCAACGGAAGTTAGATCGTAAACATGTATTTTTGATCGGTAAAACGGTTTCCAACCAACATATCGGCCAAAATTGAAATGTAGAAAATTCATTGTCAGAATTTTCGTCCAACACTACATGTTGGTATGAAATAGTGACCAACAACTCAATGTTGAATGGAAAATCCAGAGGCTAAACCCACCATTTTATATTCTTGTATTTTCCGTCCAAGTGTTGTAGTTGGCCGGAAAACTCTCCTAGTATAATATGTGAATTTCCTTCTAACTGTACGTTGATGGAAATCTCCGGTCTTTTATTATGTTAAATTCCTTCCAACTGTTGGTTGGAAATTGCGACCACAGTTAACAAGAAAACCCAAAATCATAGAAAGTGCTTTTACTCCCTCCGTCCCATTTTGGTTGTCTGGTTCGTTTAACGAGGCTTGACTGAAGTTATTTTTATTCCAATTTTTCATAATATTAAGTTTAGTATTAATATATAAAATTTATATATTTAGAAACTACATCAAAAGTACTATTAAACACAAAAAATTAAATTTAAAAATAATAAAAAATTACTAAAGAAAATAAGCAATGAAGAAAGAGTTGGTTTGACCAATGAATAGTAAATAGGACAGGTAAAATGGGACGGAGGGAGTATTATTTTGATATAGTCATAATTTTATTTCTACCTGTTGTCAATAAACTCTAAGTCATCAATAAAATAATCTACACACTACTTAATTTCAAAATGAAAATATATTTAAACATTTACAACAAAAAATAGTGTCATATTTCAACAATGCACTATTACCATACACTAAAAAAAAGTCATGAAAACATAAAGTAGCTAATTTTNTGTTTTTGTTTATAGCATGAAGAACTTATTGTACATTATTACAATGTTGTTTTTGTTTAAAAATTATGAGTTAAAAAATCTAGGTCTCTTTCCTGCTATCAGAAACAAATTAAAACAGATTCTATATATATATCATTCGCATATTGATTGATGCTAAGGGATGAATTGGCTAGAAAGATTTAGCATGTATACACATCGATGTATCTGCAAATTAATTTATAAATACAGGAGAAACAAAATTTGGTTACAGAATAATTAACCAACCAGTTGAAGATATCTATATGTTGGAACGATAAACTTTCAAGACTGGTTTGGTTTTCCTTAGTACATAGCTAGGCTTAGATTATTCTTAACATACAGGAGCCAGCAATAAACAAAACAAAAGAGCTGAGATTCATAAGAGAGCAAGAATTAGGTAGGATAGGAAACATGAAAAAGTAGTGGGTACTAATTAAGGAAACACCTCAATGAGGGACCTGAGGCCAAAAACTGGAGTTATCTTATAGTGAGTGAACCCAGACTCAATAAACAGCCTTTCCCATTCCTTCTCAGTTCGTTCCTTCCCAGTAAGAAAAACCATCATCAGAACATCAAACATGAGCTTCACTTCAGTTGCATCTGCTTCATTTTCTTTCTCTGCACCCAAAACCATGTCAATGATGATCACCTTCCCCTTTACTCCATATTTCTCGTTTGAGATAGCTTCTCTGCATTTCTTCAGTATCTTCACGCAGCTCTCGTCATTCCAGTTATGCATAACATGCTTAATTATAATATATATCAAATTGCCAAATTTTAGCATTTCAATTTGTTAGATCAAGCATTTACCACTCATACTACAAGCTATAGTTAGTAGCGCAGGTACAACTTATTTCCTTATTTATATAGATTATCATTACATTGTTTGAGACAAGCGCCTTTTAAGGGCTTTACGGCCTCCACCTAACAATTCCCAACCACCAGGTACTAGAATATAACCCTTTTACCGGCACTGCCCAACACAATTATTAAAACTACTCTAGGGATGGCAATGTGTCCCGTCCTCGCCCGGGATCCCGTCCCCGTTTAAATGGGGACAGGAACGGTAACGGGAAAAATTTTCAGGAATGGGAACGGGGATGGTGAATTTTTTCAATTTTCCGCCGGGGACGGAGATATCCCTCCCCACCTCGTCCTGTCCCATTCCCGAATAATATATATAATTA
>CM008342.1:28187988-28203334 GCA_002525835.2 Ipomoea batatas | reverse complement strand
TACACTTGTTCCCGGAATCAAAACGACGTCGATGAGTGCGTGAAGAGATGGAGGGAGAAAGGCCTCAAAGTCGCCGGATCTGCCTGCGACATATCTTCACGGCAACAAAGGGAGGAGTTGATGGAAAAAGTCGGCAATCACTTCAATGGAAAACTCAACATCTTGGTACTCTCTTTTTCCATTTCTATCATCATATATAGTGCTTTTGGGTAAAGATATGATTTATTTTGTTTAAATAGGTGAATAATGCTGGGACAATAGCACCTAAGTACGCAATAGAGTTCACAGCAGAAGATTACACAAATGTAATGGGAACCAACTTTGAGGCTTCATTTCACCTTTGTCAATTGGCATATCCATACCTCAAAGCTTCAGAAAAGGGAAGCATAGTTTTCAACTCCTCTGCCGCTGGAATCTTGCCTGCCATTAAATCTACTCTCTATTCCGCATCTAAAGGTATGTATATATTAAGAAAAATAAAAATACTGTTTTCATTAGTTATCTTTATAAAAAAAAAGGTTACTTTTTCTTGTTTAGCCCATCTTTATTCTTACAATACTCTTTCAATTTAAAAAGTGGGTCTTACTTTCACATTACCAAATTTTCAATTCCTTTAAAGCAAGCTCATTAGTTTTGGTTTTTGTCGGTCCACTAGGAAAGAGAATGTAAATGTAGAAGGAAGAGGAAAAAAAAATATGAGAAAAGCACAAAATAAAATGGATTCACTGCCTTGCTGGGCGTAGGAGTGGATAGAACTCGCGAAAGGCGCATATTTCTTTTCAACAAGTGAGGTCCACAAAAAAAATTAATTTACAGTTGAAAAAACTTAAAAAGATCCAGTCCCATTTGTTAAAAACTCAATCCAAAATTTTTCTTTTTCCTGCAAAAATCATCTAAATATTGATCTAATGAAGTTGCTCTTACTATATTCTATACTTCCCTGCAATATTCTTATTTTCAAATCACATTATAATATAATAATAAATAAATAAATAAATAAACAAAAACAAAAGAGTACAGAAGGCTACTAAATTTGCAGTCTTTTGTACCATTTGAAAGCTTTCCAATTGTGCAAGATTTCAAATCATATAGGACTTTTTTTTAATAAAAAAAATTAAAATAAAAATGCCAGCTAAATTTGCAATTGTTATTTTTATAGGGATAAATCTAGCCTTATTTTAAATCTATAATGGTGATGGTCCACAATTTCAGCCGATCATCACGACATTTTGTCAAGTTGCATTACTGTAGTTAGAAGTCACATTATGCAAGCTGACAAAGCCAATATGCACATGCAATAAATAAATAAGTAGAATTATTAGATTAATTTAGGGCATTTTTAGGTGAGACAAATTTTACTGTGGACTATGCACCAAATCACATTCACACAAATAATGAATTTTATGTATACAAATAGTTAATCTTATGCATAAAAAGTAGAATAAATTTCACTTTTAGTCTCGTAACTATTATACATGAATCACACTTGGTCATTGACTATTAAAATTTTTAAATTAGGTGCATAAGTATGTAATTTGTATCACATTTGGTCCTGTTGTCCAATTTCGAGGCCAACTATTGCCGGAAGTTCTCTTTCTAGAATTGCTCCTTCCGGAAGGAGCACTTCTAGCAATAATTGGCCGGGAAGTTGGACGCCAGGGCTAAATGTGTTACAAATTACAATCATGCACTTAATTAGAAAGTTTTAATAGCCAAGGATCAAATGTGATACATGTATAACAGTAGATGGACCAAAAGTAAAAATTTTTCTAAAAATTATGGACCTAAATTTATTGAATATCATATTTCTAAGAAAATTTATCTTGAGACATCAAAATTGACTCCTTTATTTATTTTTTGACAAATTTCAACATTAATGGGTGACTTATTGGAAGTATGTAGCTTAAATTTTCATTACAATTTGGGTTCATTTAGGTAAAAATTGTTATATTTTGCTAATAAGAGAGTGAAAACCACATATTTAAATTTAGATGCCACATCATCATTCACTCATAAAATGATAAATACTAATGAGATTAATAAGTTTGCGTTATCACTAGATTTTTAATAATACAAAGATTAAATTGATGAATTGAAAGGTCATGAGTTCGAGCCTCAGTGGAGGAGATATCGAAATTGACTCTTTGTCCTTCAACAGGTTGAGAAAAGTATAGATGAACAGATACTACAATGTAATAGGGTCAGTTGTATTAAAAAAAAATTGATCAATTTAATAGTTAAAGTGCTAAATTAAATATTATATTTTAAATTTGTGGCCGGACTAAGGTAGTACTAGTAGTCATGTATTAGTTTAGGTTGTTTATAATTGACTAATTCAAATCAAGAACACTAATAGGCCATTTATAACTTTATGGTTATCAAAAGTTATTAACCTGACCAATATAGATGGGATTACCTCCAAATAGTAATATTCTTTCTTTTATTATTATCTATGGTTTTATTTATTAATTTTTGAACAAGTGTAAAAATGTAGGAGCAATAAATCAAGTGACAAAAAATTTGGCATGCGAGTGGGCCAAAGACAACATTCGTGTTAACTCAGTTGCACCTGGGGTCATCCAAACCAAGCTCCTTGATGACGGCACTGTATGTACACCATTAATTTCCTTTTCAAATTAATCTTTAAATTATTTTCTTAATTTATTTAATTGAATTGTCATATTGTACATAATAGGGAAAGTGGTCAAATTAGTTCTTAAACTTTACATAATAGAACAATTAGACCTTTGAACGTTTAAAATGTACAATTAAACCCTCTAAAATGTTATTTTCGTGCATGCAAGCCCACTAACCGGTTATAGATATGTCATAGTTGGCCACTACCTTTCTGGCGAAAATTCAACTAACTCCAATGACTTTTTTCCCATTATAAATCTACATTTGAAGAAGAAACCATTTGTGATCGTTTTTGGTCACTTTCTTTTTGGACAAAGCTGACCAGTTATGGTCGCCTTCACTAGAGAAGGTAACCATGCATTTCTGGTTGCCCCTCTAGAGAAGGCGACCAACTAGTCGTCGTTTCCGGACATGGCGATCAGGTTCTGGTCGCCTTCTCTTAGAGAAAGTGACTAGTTTCGGTCGCCTTTTATAGATATGGTAACCATTTTTGGTTGCCTCTTTGGAGATGGTGAGTGACTATTTTTGGTTTCCTCATAGAGAAAGTGACCAATTTTGGTCGCCTTTTCCAGAATTGGTCGCCTCTCCAGAGATGGCAGTCATTTTTGAATGGTTGCCTCTCCAAAGATAGTAACCATTTATGAATGGTCACCTTCTCCTGGAGATGGCAATCATTTTTGGTTGCCTCTCCAGAGAAGGTGACCAGGTTCTAGTCCCCTTTTCCAGAGATGACAACCTATTTTGGTTGCCTCTCGGAAGAAGGTGCCCAATCAAGTCACTGACAGTGCATTTGAAAGGCAAGTCAATGGCAATTACAATAGTCGGTGTAGATTTATTAGTAACTTGTTGGTTATGGGTAAATTGGATCTATTTGACCGATTTTAATGAGTTTGATGGTTTAATTGCACATTTCAAAGGCTTAATTGTTTTATTTTGTAAAGTTTAAGGGCACAATTGACACTTTTTCCTTAAGTAATAACTCAGTGGAGGCAACTGTTGATTCTTTGTAATTCATCATGTTGAGAAAGTAGTTATAAACAGATATTACATTGTAACAGAGTCAGTAGTACTAAAAAAAAAAAAGAATTCATCAATATATACTTTTTTCCATTGTACTGACTGTGCAGAGTGAGGCTGAAGTATTAGAACAAATCGGGCGCATGATCCGTCGGGCTCCGATCAGCCGGCCTGGAGAGGTCGGAGAAGTTTCGTCACTGGTGGCGTTCCTTTGCTTGCCTGCTGCATCATATATCACCGGACAAACTATCTGCGTTGATGGTGGATATACCATCACTGGTTTTCCATAGAAAATGGCATTTTTTGTTATAATGTGATAATAAATCTCTTTATATTCATTGCAAAGTGGTGTTTTATATATTAGAAATTGAATATTAAGAGAGGAATAGTGTTAGCATTATCATGTGCTAATTGTTTTATGGATGATGTTGCTAATTTGAATAATAATGTTTGTACGTTTTCGATGTTTTATACTTTAACTTTTATTTAGTCAGCTTAAATACTATCTTATTCTTTAAATTTTACATTATGACTGTGAACTATAATACGCCTATTACGCGACTGAACTAATATTCAACAAAAAAAATTAAAATAAGTAAATAATTATGTTAATGTTAACTATGGAAGTTAATTAATATATAATAAAATGATTATTTTGAATATAATTAAAATATATTACAGTGAAGAAGAGTATTGTTGTGGATAATTATGATTGGAAATAAAAATAATATCCAAATAATTTTTATGTTAATAAAATAAATTAACTCTTGTTAATGCGATTTTAGTGACCTTTTTTTTTGTTGGTGAAGTCGTCGCCGCAACAAGCGAACTCTATCTAACCCTTTTGAACCGAGCACCACTCACATCAACTAGCAGGAACCCCAACAAATCATTTGGAGGAGTCTCTAAGATTGTCCTATCCCAACCATAATAAGACCAATATTAGGAAAAAAAAATCGACACACTTGTTACCTTCTCTCAATACATCCAAGAAAATAACCTCACCAAACCCCAAGCAAGGAACTTGCAATCAACAATAATGAGTGTAATAATAGAGTCGCTAGGCTTGTAGTTCTCCTCAATCACCTTAACCACTGCTTCTGAATCAACCCCCACTACCGACCTCTAAACCCCTCCCCCCCTTCTTTACAAACCTTCCCTTAGGCCTCACAATTCGGCAAAGAAACTATATGTAACGCCCAATATTTTAGTGGTCATTGATGAGTTACTGAAGTGACGAATCTATAATGGACTTACGTACTAAAGTTGTCAAAGATTACGTAATTAAAGAGATCAGAGTAATTAAAGAGTTATACTATAAAATTATAGCATATGAATTCATAGGTTTTCCTTGGGTATATAATTGAGATAGATTTTGTCCCGAACATAGTAGATCAACTTATAATAAAATGTATATTCTAATTGAAAAATATATTTTTCTAAAAGAAATCAAACATTATTTGTTGTAGTTAAAATATAATTTTCTAATGGTTGAAAGAAACAAACCAAAAATAAATATATTATTATATTTTAATTCTTACCATTATGGAAGAAAATGTCTTTTCACTCTAGACATTTTCAAGATCATTTTATCGCGTTTAGCTCTTTCTCTATTTGAGTGAAGTCAAATGGATGGTGTTGGGCGAAGGCTTAAAGAATTGAGTTCAACATCATGCCATCAAAATATGGCGCTAATTGCAACACACGTATAAGGAAATAAAATTGAGCATTCGCTATTAGCTTTTACTTTTAGCATATGGTAAGTGCTTGATTCCGACAACTCGTATCAAAGCAAGAAATAAAGTTGCCCCTTTACTATTAGCTATAACTTTTGGCGTAATGGTAAATATTTTATTAGAAATACGTGTATAAATAGATTTTGATAATGGTCAATGTACAAATATATTAAAAATTAAAACTTAGATTTCAATTGTAAAATTAGTATAAGTCTTAGAATCTTACTGCAAAATGTTCATATAGTAAGGTCTACAACATCATAAGATAAGAGAAGCAAGGGATATGATATTCAACACAAGAAGATTTGAAAAATGACATAATTGCCTAAATTAGCTAGCATAGTATAAGTTGAATAGCAACAAGACCTTACAACAACAAAGCCTATGCAACAACGTAATCTTCATCACAGCAAGACTTCAAAGCAAGCCTAAATTAAAGTGTAACACCCCAACCTGCAGACCATTGCCCTTGGAGCATTTTTTTTTCTTTTAATTTTTCAATTAAGTTGAATAGTCCCTTACGTTGAACCTTTTCTTATAAACAATACTGTTGAAAATCATAAATTTTCGTCTACTTAAAAGTAATTGAAAGTTTTCTTTTTTAAACTAAAAAATGCAACATGTTAAACAATAAAGGAAAAAAAGTTCAAAATAGCCCCTCAACTATAAGTGCAAATAGAATTGAACCATCACTAGTACAAAAAAACACATAAAACACTGACATTTAGCTATCGTTCTTGAAAGAACGGTAGTATATTCTTAAAAAAAACGCGCGGTGATAATTTTGTAAATAAGTGAAGAACAATCCGCTACCGTTGTTAGCTGAAACGGATGCGGTTTAAAAAAAAGGCGCTTGATATTCCGCCACAGTTCCAATTTGAAACGGTGGCGGAAAAGGTATTAAATTTTTTTTTTTAGAAATTAGATATACATTTCGCTACCGTTTCTTTTAGAAACGGTAGCGAAATATTAATTAAAAAAAATACAAACAAAACAGATCAGAGATCAGATCTGGCTCCATCGCTCACTGCCCTCATCAAACAAAATAGATTTGCCTCCATCGCCTCCATCGCTCACCACCGCGTCCACCGCAAACACACAACCACGCCACCCGCAGCCTCCACCGCCACCGCCTCCGCCTTCCACCGTCGCAGCCACCACCGCCATTGCAGCCACCACCGACGTCGCAAGCCACCACCGCCATTGTGCTAAATAGTACAATATTGTGTTAAAGTTTGATGATTTAAAGTATTGTGTTAGATAGTATGTGTTAAAGTTTAATTTGATGATTTAAAGTATTGTGTTAGATAGTATATATTGTGTTAAAGTTTGATGATTTAAAGTATTGTACTAGATAGTATTGTGTTAAAGTTTAATTTGATGATTTAAAGTACTGCGTTAGATAGTATATATTGTGTTAAAGTTTGATGATTTAAAGTATTGTCAGTATTGTCTTAAAATTTAATTTGATTATTTAAAGTATTGTGTTAGATAGTATATATTGTGTTAAAGTTTGATGATTTAAATTATTGTGTTAGATAGTATATATTGTGTTAAAGTTTGATGAGTTAGGGTGTGTTTGGAAAGTAGGAAAATGATTTCTGGAAAATGAGTCATTTTTCGGAAAACGGTTTCATTTTCTGTGTTTGGCTGCATCTTGGAAAACTGTCTTTGTCTGTTTGGTTCATTTTCCGGAAAATGAGTGGAAAATGAGTAGAATATAATTATATAATTTTTTATTGTATTTAAAATACAAAAATATATAAAATAATAATATTTATATAAAAAAGAAAAGAAAAGAAAAGAAAAGAAAGAAAAAAAGAAAAACGACGTCTCACGATGCAAGTCGGATGGGAAGTGGTGTTTCCAGTGGCGGACGGGTGAGTAACGCGTAAGAACCTGCCCTTGGGAGGGGAACAACAGCTGGAAATGGCTGCTAATACCCCGTAGACTGAGGAGCAAAAGGAGGAATCCGCCCGAGGAGGGGGCTCGCGTCTGATTAGCTAGTTGGTGAGGCAATAGCTTACCAAGGCGATGATCAGTAGCTGGTCCGAGAGGATGATCAGCCACACTGGGACTAAGACACGGCCCAGACTCCTACGGGAGGCAGATATGCTCTGGCCGTCCCTGGCACGGGAGCGAAAGGGAGCAATTTTCAAATTCTGGAAAATGACTTTAGGACTTTTTGTCCGGAAGTTATTTTCCGAAAAAAGCCTTGATTTTTCTTGGTCGACCACATTTTTCAGAGGTTGCCAAACACCAAAAGCCCGGAAAATGATTTCCGGAAATCATTTTTCGGGTTACCAAACACACCCTTAAAGTATTGTGTTAAAGTTTGATGATTTAAAGTAGTGTGTTAGTATAGTTTGATAATAGTTTAATTTTGTGATGATATAAAGTTAATTAAGTTTTATGGTAATTTAATTTGTATTATTAAGTAGGTTTGATGATAATATATATCGTGTTAGATAGTGTGTTGATAGATGTATTGTGTAGAATTGTTGATATGATATGGGTCTTTAGCTGGTACATGGATTAAAAAAAATTAGGGATTTTAATGATATTCCTGAAAACAAAAATTATGACATAGACCTATTCTAAATGATGTCATTTCATTGTAGACCTATTTTGTGAACCAAAAATGTCATTAATGCATTTAAAAATTAAGAAGAATAAAGTTTGAAGATTGAGTAACACTACTCTGTCTTTATATATATACTTGTGGGTATGGACTAAACATGAAAAAATTATAATATAACCGGCCAGCAGGTTGTGTGTTAAGCTACTAGTAATCTAAGCTTTGTTGTTTGGTTCTTCATTAACAATTATCAAGAAATGAGCATAGGAGAAGGAAAGTGGTCTCTTCAGGGCATGACTGCCCTCGTCACTGGTGGAACCAGAGGCATTGGGTATGAATACTAAACTCTTTCCAATTTTTATTTTTTCCATTAATATTTTTGCTGAAATCAATGATATATTTTTGATTGGTTTTGTTTCATTAGTTATGCAATCATAGAAGAGCTAGCTGGATTTGGAGCAGAGGTGTACACTTGTTCCCGGAATCAAAACGACGTCGATGAGTGCGTGAAGAGATGGAGGGAGAAAGGCCTCAAAGTCGCCGGATCTGCTTGCGACATATCCTCACGGCCTCAAAGGGAGGAGTTGATGGAAAAAGTCGCCAATCACTTCAATGGAAAACTCAACATCTTGGTACTCTCTTTTTCCATTTCTATCATCATATATATTTGCATTATATATAGTGTTTTTGGGTAAAGATATGATTTATTTTGTTTAATTAGGTGAATAATGCTGGGACAATAGTGCCTAAGGACGCAACAGAATTCACAGCAGAAGATTATACAATTGTAATGGGAACAAACTTTGAGGCTTCATTTCACCTTTGTCAGTTGGCATATCCATACCTTAAAGCTTCAGAAAAGGGAAGCATAGTTTTCAACTCCTCTGCCGCTGGAATCTTGCCAGTCATTAAATCTACTATCTATTCCGCATCCAAAGGTAAACCACTCTAGAAAAATCTTGTGCAAAGAACTTGATCAAGTTAATGCTGGCAAGAACTAAATTCGTAAACTTTCAAGTACTACAAGTATCATGCTTTACTTCTATCTTTTAGAGGCAAAATAGTACTCCATAATATTCTTTCTTTTATTATGTGATTTTTATTTAATAATTTTTAAACAAGCATAAAAATGTAGGAGCAATAAATCAAGTGACAAAAAACTTGGCATGCGAGTGGGCCAAAGACAACATTCGTGTTAACTCAGTTGCGCCTTGGATCACACGAACCAAGCTCATTGATGACACTGAGGTACATATAGTACATTATTTTCCTTTAAAGATTATATTCATCATGAAATTTTATTTTTTTTAATTAATTTAAGAGTCACACTGCTTGCAACACTGGTGGCCTGGCGGGATTTTTACAACACTGTTTATGGTAGATATTGTAATACTTATATGTGAAATTCTGCAGATTTATTCTGAATCATCGGAAGAAATCGAGCGCATGATCCGTCGGACTCCGATAAGCCGGGCAGGAGAGGTGGGAGAAGTATCGTCACTGGTGGCGTTCCGGTGCTTGCCTGCTGCATCATATATCACTGGACAAACTATCTGCGTAGATGGTGGATATACCATTACTGGTTTTCCATGAAATAATAAACTCTTATTTTTTCGTCTATGTTATAATAAATCTCTTTATCTTGTTCATGGTTGAAGTAGTGCATGTCATGTTAATAATTAAGTATTAAGAGACAAATTTAAGAGGGGATTGGAATAATGTGGCACTATACCGTGTGTTAATTGTTTTATGGATGTTGTTGCAAGATTGAATAATTATGTTTGTGCGTTTTATGTTGTTGTATATGTCAATTTTAATTCAACCTATATTATATTCAATTTTCATGCAACATAAATACTAGGAAAAATTGTAATTTATGCCCCTGCATAATATGACAATTATCAATGTCACTCCTGAATTATTGGTGGTGTAAATGTTGCCCCTCAATTTTTAAAAATAGTGCATATATTGCCCCTCCTGTGGTATAAATATTGCCCCTCCTGTCGTTACGGGAGGGGTAATATATGTACCGTTTTTAAAGGAGCTGATGAGACCAATCTCGAAAGGAGTTCATTAGTGGAAGGATTAAAAGAACTATTGGACACATTACAATTTATTTGGCTCCTACCTGTTTCTGCTCAAACAAATTGGTGATACGTAGGAAAGTATTTCTGAACCAAAGTATGCTAACACATTTATAGGGAAACAATATTTATCTTATGGTTCTCAGCAAGCTACTCAAGTAAAGGATTTCGCAACATATTTTCAAGGATTGTAGCAATTTTTGGATGGCTACCACTTGCAAAGTGACAATAGGCGAATTCAAATTTCAAATTGGCGCTAACGTAACCCTTCATCATCTATAAAAGGAAGATCCCTAGAAAAAGATGCTGGAAAACAATTGGTATCAGAGCATGTCACAAGTTCAAATCCTATTGAAAACATGCTATGTAGTTTATGCTGGCAAGTATTGAAAGTTGAGGGTGATTGTTGGGCAGCGGTTCAAAGAGACGAGTCGTGCATCCTACCAAAAAGACATGATATATGCTAACAGTACTAGAAAAGTATCCATACCTTTGTCAATTGGCATATCCATACCTCAAAGCTTCAACAATGGGAATCATAGTTTTCAACTCCTCTTCAGCTGGAATAATGACAAGAAATAAATAAATATAATTGTTAATTGGCATATCCATACCTCAAAGAAATAAATAAATACAATTGTTAATATATTATAGTTGGTTGTAGTGTCTCTTTTATTAGTAGATAGTAGATGTGTTAATGAAGTTGTCCATACGGTTGCCAAAGTTGAGGGTGCCTGGTTGTCTCACTCGCTCTGGATGGGTGTCAAAACCAATAATTGTATTTAGCAAATGGAGATGATGGTTGTGTCACAACCTAAAAACTTTTAAATTGTCTACCCACAATAGGAAAAAAGTAGTGGAACATTTGAAAACACAAGTCCAATGATGGAAGAAAAAACGCTGATTAGTGATTACTCAATTTTGAGAATGACCTTTTAATTTGAATTGTGAAGTATGAAGTTTTGCAAACTTTGGAAATATTGAATATTATTTATGATATTAGTTTGTGCTATTATCAATTTTTACCTAACAAAGATTCGCATCTAAATCTGCCCTTGTGATGAGTTGTCACTGCTAACTTCTCACCGACAAAACTTTAATCAATTTTGAACTAATAAAGATTCAGACCAAATTGTAGTTAATAAAAACTAGAGTAATCTAATTCCAATATATAAGTCACCGATCAAATTTGATTTGAAAGTAATAGGATGACTAAATGATGGATAACAATTTCACTTTATCAATAAATATGGATCAACTTAATAGTTAATTAAAAAGCTAAATCAAACATTTTGGATTAGTGTTCTATTGTAGTGCTAGTAGTCTAGTACTACAAATGGCAATATGTACAAAAACGTAGTGTTCTATTGTAGTGCTAGTAGTCTAGTACTACAAATGGCAATATGTACAAAAACGGTAGACATGGCTAGCGATATAAATAGGCTAGGCCGGGTGGAGTTTTGAAAAATTACTTGTATTAATTGTGGTTTAGTGGTTTAATATTAATCTTGTTATAATCGTCTTAATAAAATCTTTCAAGTGATATAATTCATTTAATAATATAGAACTTATGTAGAAGTATTTAACAAAATATATAAATACATAAAATTAAAACAAATGATATAAAAGAATTTAACAAAAAAATAAAGATAATATGACTAGAGGAGTTGAAATAAAATTTGTAACATGTCATGTAATTCTAATAATATTATCATAGGAGTCGAAATAAAATTTGTAACTTCCAATTGTAATAATATAACAAGAGAAGTCAAAATAAGATTTTAACTTATAATTGTAGGGTCACACTTGTGTGAGACTGGTTGGGTCAAGATGAAATTTAATCTAAAAACTTTTAATGGTCTAGATTAATTATTTGACACACCTACTCCGTTTGCACACATTTAATCACCGTTCGCACGCACTTAATCACCGTTCGCACACATTTAATCATCGTTCGCACACATTTAATCACCGTTCACACACATTTTATCACCGTTCGCACACACATCAAACTTATAATCTTAAATAATCAATCTAGATAATTAAATTATTACATACACAAGATCTGATCTCACGATCTTACCTAAACAAGTGATCTCATATGATCCTAACTCTCTCTCTCTCTCTCTCTCTCTCTCTCTATATATATATATATATATATATATATATATATATATATATATATATATATATATATATATAAGCCACAAGATTCTGGTAAATAAAAAAAAATCGTTTTCCCGCCCATGGGAAACGATGTCGTTTTAAGCCTCTTCTCTACAAACGTGGTCGTTTTGATTACGACAATTAATGATGCCCTGTTAAGATATTTGTTAATTGAATTTTCAATTAATATTGAAAACGATTCGCATTTCAATTACGGCTAGACTCCTCGATTCACAATACCTTTCACATCTATCCATATACAATTAATACCGGTTGAGAGTCCTGGCTACAAGTATATATACATCCTCTTTAACTATAATGAATGGAACCATTTGAATAGAACAATTACAGAGTGCGCTTTGTGAGAGAAACACCATGGCTCCCATGTACATCCTTGCCCGAGATATATATTAAGACTAGTAACCATTTGTGACCCTTTTTGGTTGCTTTCTTTTTGGACAAGGCGAACAACTAGTCACATTTTTCGGACATGGCAATTAGGTTCTAGTCGCCTTCTCTTAGAGAATGTGACAAGCTCCGGTTGCCTTTTCCAGAGATGTTAACCATTTCTGGTTGCCTTTCCGGAGATGGTGAGTGACTATTTCTGGTTGCCTCTCTAGAGAAGGTGACCAGTTTTGGTCGCCTTATGGCGACCATTTCTAGTTGCGTCCCCAGAGAAGGGGACCAGATTTTGGTTGCCTTTTCGTAAAATAGTCGCCCAATCAAGTCACCGACAGTGCATTTGAAAGGCGTTCAACGACAATTAGAATAGTCGGTGTAGATTTATTGGTAACCTGTTGGTTAGAGGTAAATTGGATTTATTTGACCGGTTTTAATGAGTTTGATGGTTTAATTTCACATTTTAAAAGTTCAAAAGCTTAATTGGCACTTTTCAGTAAGTAATACGAGTAACTTCTTGCTCTAATTTAAAAAGAATTCATCAATATATATATTTTTTTTCCATTGTACTGACTGTGCAGAGTGAGGCTGAAGTATTGGAACAAATCGGGCGCATGATCCGTCGGACTCCGATAAGCCGACCAGGAGAGGTCGGAGAAGTATCATCATTGGTGGCGTTCCTATGCTTGCCTGCTGCATCATATATCACCGGACAAACTATCTGCGTTGATGGTGGATATACCATCACTGGTTTTCCATAGAAAATGGCATTTTTTTTTGTTCTAACTTGATAATAAATCTCTTTATATTCATTGCAAAGTGGTGTTTTATATATTAGAAATTGAATATTAAGAGAGGAATAATGTTAGCATTACCATTTAGCATGTGCTAATTGTGTTATGGATGTTGTTGCTAATCTATACTATTAATAAAAAAAAATCATTCATTTAATTAATTTTCCCGCCCAAAATATTCCTATACTATATAGATATGGGTAATATTGTGGAATATTGTAATACAATTCTTATTCGTACTATAATTGTAAATTAAAATTGGTAATACAATAACTAATAATTATATTCTTTTTTACTTTCCTATTCGTATTACAATTATGGATTAAAATTACTAATCGTAATAATACAATACATATTCTTCCCCGCAACGTAATCTATCTATACTATTAATAAAAACAAAATCTTCCATTTTGGCTTTTCCCCCAAAACAGTATTCCTATTACTATTAAGGTTTGCGTAATATTATAAAATATGGTATTGTCAAAGCAAGTCTAAATTAAAGTGTAACACCCCAACCTGCAGACCATTGCCCTAGGAGCATTTTTTTTCTTTTAATTTTTCAATTAAAAGTTGAATAGTCCGCCCCTTACGTTGAACCTTTTGTTATAAATACTGTTGAAAAATCATAAATTTTCGTCTACTTAAAAGTAATTAAAATTTTCTTTTTTAAACTAAAAAATGCCAACATGTTAAACAATAATAAAAAATAAAGGCAAAAACTTGTGTGAGACCGTCTCACCATGAGACGGGTCGGGTCGGGTCAAGGTGTAAATGTAATACTTATATGCTCAAATGTAATACTAATCAAGAATAAAATTTTTTGTTACTTATAAGGGTAAATGTAATACTTTTAAGGGAAAATACAATACTTTTACATTTCGATTTAAAAGTATTACGTTTTTCCTCAAAAGTATTATATTTGCCCTTATAAGTAAGGGATACTTGTCAATATTACTTATTATGAAAAATGTATTACTTTTTCTCTTATAAGTAACAAAAATTGTATTCTTGATTAGTGTTATATTTGAGCATATAAGTATGACATTTGCACATATAAGTATGGCATTTACATGATGATTTGACCCGACCCGATCCGTCTCACGAATAAGGATCCGTGAGATGGTCTCACACAAGTGTGACCCAAAGATAAAATTTTAAAATAGCCACTCAACTATAAGCAAAAAATAGAATTGGACCAATCAACTTTTTTTTAAAAAAAAAATGAAATATGTAATTGGTCTTTCGAAAGAGATGCAACAGTCGTACGGGTGATAAAGAAGTCTTGCCATAGCTAGGGAGAAAAAAAAGGCTAAACAAATTTTAGATTTAATTGGAGATAGAATATGAAATAACAAATTAAGGCTATTCTTGAGAATTCAAGAATAACTTAATACCAGGAGCTCCTAGAATCACCATTCCAATTGCAAAGAGAATAGCTCATTCTCGGAAATGATATTCCTAGAAAAAAAAAATCATTGTCAAGCAATCGAATAGGCTTATTTTCGAGGATGTCATTTAATTCTAGACTTATTTGGTGAACCAAACATGCCGTTAATGCATTAATTTTTTTTTTTTGAAGANGTCCATAGTCTTCATATTCATAATATTCACATACCAATATTTTCCTTTTCAGAATCCAGATGCCAATAATTTTACCACTAAATCTCTTCAACATCATAATTTCATTACTTACCATAATCTTTATAAATCTAATAATCTCACTAACAAGCACAAGAACAAACAATCTGTATTCTCACCAAATAATTTCGTAAGACATGTACTCACATTTTCACAAAATGATTTAGACATAAAGACAAAGGGGTGTATATTCCAAAATTAGCATAAGCTAAGTAAGTTCCATTTCACTCCGTAAAATATGGGCTTGGGTTTTATATTTTCAAAATCTCATATTCTTTCCAAAATCGTATAGATATA
>CM008342.1:28175785-28186142 GCA_002525835.2 Ipomoea batatas | reverse complement strand
CCCAACAAACTAATTTAATAACTAAAAAAAGATAAAACCGCTGGGTGACAGCACACAAAAGTAATGTCACCGACGGCGAGTCGGGCAGCTCACGCCACAGCAGACACGCAATGGGACCCGCAAGCTAGGATTCCGTGTTGACGCGATACATGTCGTGTCTAATGTGGACGGCACGTGTATGTACACCGCCTGCCGCCGCTGCATAATTTTTATCCACAACACCTATTGTTAATTTACGAAAATAGCCAGCATTAGTTATTCTCAATTGGGACAAGTGGACAACCATGTAAATTGAAGAATTTTGGTTTTTGGTAAGAAGCGATTTCCGAGTTGTTACTCGATAATTTCGAGGCAATAAGGCGGAAATTGGGTGGATGGTAGGGCCCACAGTTTGGACTTGTGCGCGTCGTAACGTCGCGGGCGCCGCTTCTGGTGGGGCTCACTTGTGATTTTTTTTTTTTTTTTTTTTTTTAATAATTTTCTTTTTAGCACTTTAGAGGGCGGGCGGAATATGTGGAGTAGATTAGGATGTCGTACGATGTACTCCAATGTTGTGCACTTTGGGCTTTAAGGCTACTAGGTGCCGGCACCGGACGGGCAATTAGGCGATCTGAGGCGCGTTTGGGGCGGTGAGGGGTCCATGTGGGGCCCTATTTGAGACGTGTCGGGAAACGGCGCCTTGATTTCTGGCTGCGGGACCCCGTTAAGTTTGATGGTTTTGACGGAATTAAATAATGGTATGCACGTGGGGCCTACCCACCGTTGTTGGGGGACAATCGTGCCCTTGTTCCGGTTTTCGCCACGTCTCACGTGAGACGCCATAAAAAGACTGTCTTGCTCCGGGCGGCTACCGCCGTCCACTCTTTTCCTTTCTCACACTTCCATTCTACGTTTTTCATTTTTGTAACTTTAATTAAAGCAATTTCTAACTTAAGATGCACGCAATTTTTTATGCCTTAGTTTTTTCACATCTTAAAAATATTTTCTCCTCCTAATTTCCTATTTGATGTACTTCATATTGATCCGTATTAATGTTATCAATGTGTTTACTTTCAGTGTTGCTTAAAGAAAATGGTAATAATTTATAAGAGTGAGTAATCACAATAGTGTGTATAGCAAGGAGGAAAAAAAAGAAAAAGAAAAAAAAAAGAGAAGATTATTTCTTGCAAATGAGAGTTTTTTTTTTTTTTTTGATTCCATGCATTTAAAAAAGAAAAAAAAAACAGTGCTTCTGGTGCGTGTTTCACTTACCAGAAGTGTCTAACAGACACGCACAATGCGTTTAATGGTTTGTTTTTTTTGTTTTGTTTTTTTTTTCTGTGTTATTTATTTATTTATTTATAATTTTCCCTCTTTCTCTTGCCCTCACTCTCACTTGGCGAAATAATATGACAAAATTAAACACCTAACTACTAATAATGCCTTATGTACTTATATAAACTACTAGTCTATTAATTAATTGTTTTAATTTTACTTTTGGCTTTCAGTATTCCCATAGAGTTTGACTTTTGTATTCAAAACTTTTTAACATATCATATAAATACATACAAAAGTCAATTTTCCAACTTAATAATTGCCCTAAATTGCTGAATTTATCTTTAAAAATGTTTATGATGCCTTATAGAACATATACTGTATTTGATAAAACAGCTTTGTCAAAATTATCAAGGGAGAAGAATCTAATACAAATACATAATACAATAATGTTGTAGTATTAGATGCACATTCTATATGTACATATTTGTTTGACACTTATATTCTCTAGTAAATGTGAAATTTATTCTTATGCTCTTTTTCGTTAGACATCATTTTGTAATTTTGATACTTCAATAATTAGAGTGAAATAAATTGTAATTCCATGGAAAAAGAATAAGGTAGGAGACTCAAATTATATTATTTGGTAGACATGAATATAATGAATGGAATTAAAGGAATAAGGGAATAAATACTAAAATGTCATTGTATAATAATAATACGGAGTAACAATGTGCAAAATAGTAATTCACCTTAAAATTACAATTCCACAAACTATTGAATTGCAATTCCCTACAACCAAACTATGGAATTATAATCCCATAGAGTTTGGTAAGAATAAAATTACAATTTCATCCTACCAAACACCCCTTTACCTTTAATCAATGACTTAAAGATTTTTTTTGTTCCTTTTGAATTTCACATTAAAATCATATATATATATATTAGAAAAATGTACTTTATCTTTGGTCATAAATGCTTCTAGAGATTTTGTTGAATCGGTAGGATCTTTAACAGCAACAATCGTACTGAATACACTTTGAAATTATTAAGAAATGAGAAAATTCAACTACCCAATAATTAAGGTTTGAAAATTGAATGTGATTGCTTTAGTAAGTGTCGTTGCACTCTTGTTTTATTAAATTGTTGGTGGAACATTTATGGGCAGAAGTTGGACGCCAAAGAGTAGGACGACTATCCGGTACGGCACCATGTGCGATTATCATGCTTACTATGGAGGTAGATGAAATCAATGATTAAGACATATACATACATAATCTCCTGTTTTTATGATAAAGCATTGTCTCTGGCCTCTAACTTGTAAAGAACAAAAATTTGTGATATTTTACTCAATGATTTAAGATGTTATGTGTCATAGTTTTATATTTATTGATTGTTTATGACCAACTATACAATGAGATAATTTTGTAAAGTCATGACAAATGGTAAAAAATATTTCAGTTTAATATTGTTATGCATGAAACATAGTACATGATGTACGTGGTGATTGTATAATTGACTAATAGTGTGTTTGAAAAATTGAAAAAAAAAAAAGAAAAAAAAGACTTTTTAGTTTATTTAGTGTTCAACCATTGAAAATGAAGTTAGCGGGATATAGTTAATTTTTTTTTTCAAAAAGAAAGATGATTCAGTTTTGGAGAAACAATATTTTTCATGAGTTTTACTTAGAAGATATTTTTCGAATCTCTCTCATGTTTGACGCTCTCTTTCCTCTCTCTTTGTGTGGTTGGGTAGGTTAACTGAGCTGCTATTGACAAATGTATCATTAGAACTAGATAAGACTAGCCTGGTTAAAATATAGATCAAATAACTCTCATTGTTTATTCAAAAGGAAAAAAACAAAAGGTGATAAAGAGCATCAACATTGTGGATTATTCACAAATTTTTATGGTGACAATGCCAACATGGATGAGAGATAAGGAAGAGAGATAAGGAAGAGAGAGAAGGAAAGGGTCTTCATCTGTGCGAGAGTTGAGTTTATTGTAGAAAGTGAGACCCACAGCAAAGAAATCCCAGCCGCAAAACACTTGCGTGACAGGCACAAATGCGCCAAGGAGACGCGTCACAGGCGCTGACAGAAATTTTTTTAATCAGCTTAAATTTTTTTTCCCTCTCTTTTTTCTCTTCCCACCTATTACACTTATTTTTTTTTTTTTTTGATTAAAACCTATTACACTTATAAAAACCCCTAAAAACCACAAGAAAAAAAAGTATAATATTACAAATGCTCTAAGGCCGTGCATATAACCAGGTAGGTGTGTAATAAGATTCTTGGACCTATGTTTAGGTTTGATGGGAATGTTCAATTGGGCTCTTGGAATAAAAATATATGCAGACAGTTGCTCATAGGACATTTAATTTGGTCATTGCCTATGTGGTCCACAAAGGGAATCAATAGCCTAGCTTCATGTTTCTCAGCCCAACAACTACCTACCAAATTGATACATAGGCCCTTTCTTGTGCATTAAACCCAGATTCTGACAATCACTTTCATCTTCCCATTAGACATGAAGTGCAAACCAAAACTAAGATATATAAGGAAGAATTTTTTTAGGTAATTCACACTAATTAATCAAAGATTAAAAAAAAACCAATTTTAAACTCCAGAAACACAGCTCAACTGATTAACCAAATCAGAGACAATAATTAAGAGAGGCAATAATCCCACAATCAAGAAACCATGACCTAAACATCAAGAATCAGTGTTGGGGGGGTCAGTAGGTCATTGGAAAGGCATGTGGGGGACCCCTGGGAATGGGAAGGATGCATGGGTGTTCCATCTTGACATGCCATTGCCTGTGAATCAGTGACAATTATCCCAACCTAACCCATGCAAAACTGGGATAGGTACATGGAACCTTGCATGCTTCATGAAAATGGAGCATTCTACACATACTTTTTAATGGCCATCCAGTCTCTTCTGCCCTACCACCTTTGCTGTCTTCCATTACACCGTACGCTTCCTAGGAAACAAGATAGATGCACACCCATTATGTAATCATATATATATATGCACACTTAGCTTGTATGCATCTCCAACTTTCACTCTCTATACTACTCTGTAAAAATAAATCTACCTAAAACCCCACTCCAATCCTTGCTAAAATCTCATCTTAATTTTGTCTTCTACCCCCCGCCCCCTCCCACCAAAAGGAAAACCCTTTGGAGATACGCTAAGAAGGCTAATAAGTTCGGGTTATTAGCTTGAATAGTATAGATGTGTAGTACAAAAAATGTAATTAATGAAATAAGATATTTTTTGTGGAAACCCAAAATAGAAAAATCATGAGTTTTTTTTGGATTGGGCTAGGCCGAAAACTAACTAATACAATTAAGTAGTACATATTCTGAACTACAATACCTTTTTCCATTTGAAATGTGAATAAAATACAATAGGTCAGGTAGATATGTGTCCAGGAAGGTAACTGAAGGTGAGTTGTGTGACTAGGAGGTTAATTAACGGTCTGACCGCACGAGATTGGGAGGTGCATATTGGAGTGAAATATGTTGTGTGAAGCAACTCACTTTCTCAAGATCAATAAGTGTCCTTTATATAGAGGGGAGAAGGGATGTATGTTGGCCGCTCGACATGCCTTTCAAGTGTCCTGTGGAAATTTGGAAGTGAAACTAACTATGCTTGCATTGCCAAGTTTCTTTAGGATCATGAACACGTGGCGGGACGCTTGGTGTAGATCTTGCTGATATTTGGCAATCATTATGTGGTTATTGATGGGGTCGGTCAGAAGGTCTACTGAAAAGGTGATTGATAAGTGTACTGATAATGCAACCGGTAAATGTACTGATAATATGACCGATAAGTGTACATACACTATTCAGGTCGAGAAATAATACACCAGGTCAATCGGAAGTGCTCTTGTGAGCTTCCTGAAACCGACGAGTGCACTTATGAGCCTAGTAAGGCAAGTAGGATTGCCCTAGAACTCTATCAAAGTCGAATTAGAACCTTATGATTACCAAGTCAACAACCGATCAACTTGGTTATCATTGTCTAGAAATAATACACTAATTAATACTCTACTACGGTAGTAAATCGATAAGAGCACGCTACATGTCACTGTTAACTGATATAAAATGAGTACCTAATAATTAAAAAGATGCTACATCAACATTTGGTGAAAATCTTAATACAAGTAATATTTGTGATCCATCCATTAAAGAAATATAAATATGTTTCGTAACTCGAGAAATAGATAATTGTTTAATGAAAAATTAGAGAAATTGATAACATTTTTTTGAAACAGAGAAATTGATAACATGTTTATCTATCACTTTGCCAAATCAGATTTTTCTAAAATTAGGAGAACCATTTTAAGAGGGTTATCCAAACAGCAGTTACGACAGGTCATGCCTTTGAACCTTTGCATCGATTTTTTTTTCCTCTCTCTCTCTCTCTACTTTTTTTTCTTTTCTCTCCTTTTATTTTCCCCCATTTTCTGCATTTTTCTTGTCCTACTTTTTTTCCCCCGCACTTTCAATCATTATTCTTTTCCCCCTTTCTTTTTAGTTCCTTTTATTCCCTGCGAACAACAATTTCAACCCCATAAACTCTCTGAAATTTCAATTTGTAATGGTTAAAATAATTTAAGTTAAATAATGTTGATTTATTTATTAATGTTGTCGTAAATTTTTTATTAATGTTTGTTATATAGCATTAGTGTATCGAATTTGTGATTATATATATATATAAATTGGAGAAATAGAGAACTAAAGAACTAAAAAAATTGAAGAAATAAAAATAGTTTGAACTAAAACAAACAAGCTATAAATATTTTAAAAACTTGACCACGATTTAAAAATATTTTGAACACATAAATATTTGCATTCCTCCAAATCTTTTGTCCACAATCACCAAATATATCTAAATTAGGAATGAGGGCATACAAGTCAGCATCATATTTTGCATGTTCGCCACGTTGCACACATTCAGATTTGGTGCGCCACCTCATCTTGCTCTCCAACCATATTTCAATAATTGATGTTCCAAAATTAAAACAAGAAAAAAAATCTAAGATATTCCTAGTGCGAGCACGTAATTTTGAAATTTTAATTAAAATCTTGTGGTTATTGTTGCGATTTCTATATAAAAATGACGCATTTTTGAAATTTTAAGTGTGATAGTTCCGAATTTTCTTATTTAAAAAATAAAAGAAAAAAAGAAAGACAAGTGGATTTATGGAAAAGACAGGTAGACAAAGTCCGGTATTACGGAAATGGATGACATTGGAGATGAACAAATTACAGAGAAAATGAAGCACATAAAAAAAAAAACACAACAACCCAGCTAGGACCAAAACCTACGTTTGATCCAATCTTATAATGGACAATACCCTAATCCGACATTAAATTAGGAAAACAATGACATAATTAATTAATTGATTAAATCTAAAATCATCATCACCATCACCATCATAGTCATCGCCCCACAGATCAGAGGTTCTGATGATAGATGTATACAAATATAGATAGGAGATGCACCGTCCATGGCCTTCTTTAGGATAGCTGCTTCTCTATATACAGCAATCATCTTCTCCCTTATCCTGTACGTCCAACCAACTTTTCATCCGCATTAGCTGGACCACCTAACTTTTGCAGATCAGTGGTCCGCCTCAAGTTTTTTTTTTTTTTTATTAGCTAGCTAGGTCAGCAGATCGTTGACCCATCCTAGATCAATTCCCGGCAGCCCACTGTCGTTGTAGTATTTCGTGGTGGCGCCGCCGGCGGCGGTGAGGAGCTTGCTTGGGGTGGGGGTCGGCGGGTCGGCGGAGAGGTTGTTAACGTTGAAGTTGAGATCAACCATGGCGGGGATTTTCATGTGATGAGAATAGGCGGCGTTAGTTACATTAAGGTTCATGGATTCAAGAGAGCTCACCAGGTCGGCCATGGAATTGGGGTTTTGTTCGAATTGATCCATTATCCCGCAATTTTCGGGGCCGCTGAATCTTGAAAAAGGGGATTTTGCCGTTGCCGGGGACACGGGCGGGGACATGTGGGAAATGGCCATGAGGGTGGAGTTGGGCGAGTGACAACACGCGCAGCAGTGGTTCATGTTGGGCGAGTTCATCGGAGAATTATTACCGTCATGGCAGTCCGGCGGTAGGACCCGCAGCTGCCGGGGAGTGTGAGCAAAGAAACAAACTTTCCGCTTACAATTCTTGCCGTCTTTGCATGCCTCGGTCCGGTACCGGGTCGGGTGGAGCCAGCACTCGAAAACTCCGTGGGCGAACTCGCAGTTATCTCCCCGGACACAGCTCCCCTTCCGGAACTCCGCGCAGACCGACCCGGAATAATGGTACTTCCGCGGATCCCTCCGGCGGGCCTTCTCGCCCGGGTGAGCGAACGGGCAGTCCGTCCAATCATGGCTCCGGCTCCGAGTACACCGCCGCACCTTAAACTCAAACATGCGGAAATTGTCGGACGAGTACGGATCATCATCGTCATCATCGCTGTTGTTGTACGGCAAGAATTTCTGAAACTGGGTGTCCTCCATTTTGGTCGGAGATTCCATGTGCGGCGGCGGCGGCGGCATTTCCGGCTCGCCTGAAGAGCGGCGGCTGAGGAGCTTCCTGGGCGGGATTTCGGGTTCTCTAAGGTATTTCCTGTTGAGAAAGAGTTGGTGAGAGGGGTGAAACTTGTGAAGATGGTCACCACAATTATCACTTCCCATCTCTCTCTAAATTGCAGATTTGTATGTATCTAAAGAGAGAGGAGGGAGAGGGAATGGAAATGCATGAAAGGAATATTAATTGGGAGTGGTGAATACAATGAAAGAAGATGATGGATATATGAAATGGGAAGGGATGTATGTAAAGGTTATATAGATAGAGAGAGGGGGGGAGGGGTTGAAGATGATGGTGTAAGGTATGGGCTTACAGATGCGTGGCTGCATAGCATTAGAGATTGTCATGCAAACCCATATATGTGGCAGCTCTACATTACACTCTTGCATGCAAGGGAGTCTTGCTGTTTTCTTTATTTCTTTCTTTCTTTATTTTTTTTGTTTTCAAATTTCAGATCCCCAAGTCATAATAATATTTTTTTGATAGCTCAGGTTTTTTTTATTCTGTCAAATTAGATTATATTTTGAATCTTATTATTTAAGCTGACGAGAAGGTAAATTGAACTAATCTAGTTTAGAAATTCAATACTAAAACGTACACTTATATGAGAGTGTTAATTTGTTGTTACTCTTTAAAAATATTAGTTAAGCAATGATATTAATTAAATTTTACTTCGTTAATAACACTATAACTCTCCACTATAATAATCATAAATTTTTAACACTCTAACTCTCCACTATAATAATCATAAATTTCAGTGGCTGTTAGTTGTCTATTTTTTTGTATTTCTAGGTACTAAGTTGTGTGATTTGTGTAGAGTAAAAAATTAGCAGTAAAATTCGATCTAGTTTTAGTATTTAGTCAACTAAGATGATGAAAAATAATGATAAATGTTAGCCCAATACTGTAGTTAACAAAGAAATTAAAGATGCTATTTTACTAATAACTCATGAACTAAAAATGGTAACATTAATAATAATACATGAATAAAATGCATAGTTACTTTATAATTTATGAAGTAAAATGTAATTTTCTTTTAGAAAAATATATTTCTTGTTTTTTTTTTAAAAAAAAAAATTTAAATTTATATATATACAGTCACACGTGGTAGTATAGTAATTGAATACTAAATAGTAACGGTCGTGACCTAATTTTCAAAGGAAGTGACAAAACTCTGAGGAAAATTGTTATGATGCGTAATTATATTTGACGTAATTCCAAAAATTTAATTACATAATTTTCCCTGCACTTGAATCCTTTTTAACAGCTGTTATTTAATTCATTTATAAAATAAAATAAGATAAACCCAAACGGGAATTAAAAAAAGAAAAAAGTAAAAGAATTGTCACTTTGCCTAAATTCGTCCCCCCAATTTATTATTATTTTTTTTTCAAAACTTGAAATACGACGTCGTACGGACTCAATCATCAAGGTAGCGTGAAAGAGGTTGGCAGCTAATATTGTGCAGAGGGAGAAAGCTAAAATGGCATTTTGTCCATATTGTGTTTGCACCTTTGCATCGTCTGATATTTAAAGAAAGAAAAAAAAAAACAGGGGANAGACGTATAAGGTGTCTTGGTAGCCCTTGAAGCTGCAGCTATAGAACACCGAGTGGTCGGCGCCGGACCGGAGCGCAACCGCTTGGTGTTTCTGGGGTCCGGCCGTGTTCTCGAAGGTAATGCCCCGGGCTATGAACCCATCGCCAGAAACAGCTGACCAACATACAATTAATCGGAGATCAGATCAGATCATCAAGCTAAGTTAGTATATGAATGAATGACATTTTAGTATTATTTTTCTTAATTATTATCCTTATTCTTACTTTATTGAAAAATGCATGGAATTTAAGACTGGGTATATATGATATTATTTAATTTTGCGTTATATTATGTGCTTTAGCGAGCTTAAATAAAGTATTTTAAAATTATATGGATGGATCCTATAAAATTATTCTTTTGATCAGTTGCCTGCAAAACACATACAATGATTCCACATCTTTCCATGAGACTTTCATGAATGCACATAATCTACTACAGAAATATATACAAAATAGATTGTGTGCAATTTGCTAAACATGAATGTACACAATCTACCCTAGATTAATTTGTGCGCACTCGTGTAATAGATTGCGTGCATTCATGTATTAGATTGAATGCATTCATGAAGGTTTCACAGACTCACAGGAAGAGGTGGTCTCACTTGAACTTTATTATATATAAAGTATTTATTATTTTATTGATTTTTAGAAAATTTTTAATTAAAATATACTTACAGATTGAAATTTACAATATAACACAAGTTATTAAATTATTTATCAAGGCAGATTTAAATTTATTTACTTGTTAATTTCTCACATATTGGTTCAATAAATGCATGCATATGCATGTGGATGTGCAGTGCAACGGGTATACATAAGATCAGGAAAAGAGATTGTAAAACTTACCAAAAGTGGCGGAACGAAAAGTTGTGGAGCCATCTTGGACGTTTTTGCTACCAGTAATAAC
>CM008342.1:28104890-28122343 GCA_002525835.2 Ipomoea batatas | reverse complement strand
AGGCAAGGGTGATGAAGTTGGTCCAAGAGCTGCTGGCCCTGAAACATATATATAACGTTTTTTGAAAATAATCAATTATATATACTCATCAATCTGGTAAACAATATAATTTTGATTCAATTCAAAATGGATAACTTAATTTTCAACAGTTATAGTACCTGGAGCTGGAAGAGGAGCAGCAGAAGCTGCATTTCAATCATGAAAATAACATCAGTTACAAATCGATCATCAGAAACAAAAACTCTTAAGAAATTATTTATAATGTGAAATTAAAATCACCTTTGCACTGGACAGGCACACCAGAAACACCACTGTTCCTACAAGCTTTAGGGAGAGAAATGGCCAATGTTCGATTAATGGGAACGCGAAAAGGAACATTTCCAGTGACAATGAGGCAAAGGCAATCTGTGCCATTGCTCATCAGATACTTGAGTGATTGGCAACAAGTAGAGGTTGGAGACGATGAGGCGCCGCCATTTGTAAGGAAACCTAGGCAAGGAGTGAAGCTTTGCAGCATGGAGGAGCTGCAAGCAGTACTAATCTGCCCATCAACTCCCAAAACAAAAACCAAAAAACCAATAGCTAAAGCAGGGATTAAGCACAACTGCAAATCCTTAGAGACTAATAACCTTCTTCTTACCATTTTTTGTTTTGTTTTCTTGGAGATTTTGGGCGGGGAGGTAAGGTAGGAGCAGTTGTGATTTGAATGAAGAAATAGAATATGAAAATGGGTTTTATAGAAGGGAAAGGAAAATTCGTTAAATGAGAAAAGAAGGAAATAATTAATTAATTATTTGGATTCAATAATTGATTGGAAGTAGTTTAGGGGCTCAACTACCTTAACAAACTTCATGCGAGACGGTTTGGTTAGGTGACCTTGCAGGAATTTTGGTTCCCTCCTTTTCTTAATTGCGTGTTTCCGACAACACATGCAATGCAAGCTTTGGACTGGTGACTTGCACACCTAATAATCAAATTAAAATATTTAACATAGGAATTGAAATGCTTTTTAAAATATTATTCCATCCGTCTCATTTTACATTACAATATAACCCACATAAGGGAGTAACTTGATTCCACTGAACTATAAGATTTTTGACTCTCATATTACATATCTAATTCAAATTCATAGTAAAAATAACAGGTAAAATAAATTAAAATAGGAACATGTATCAATGAACGTAATAAAAGTCAAATAAAGTTACAATGAATATGAAATTTGAGTAGTAGTCAAGGACCTTGTGGTCCGGTGGCATCAAACTCTTCCCTTTATACGGGAGGTGGTGGGTTCGAGCCTCAGTTATTATGAATAGATACTGCATTCTAATAGAGTTAGTAGTATTAAAAAAAATGATTGAAAAATGTAGACTACTACAAAGTATCCCACAATATCTAATAGCATAACCAATAGATTATATATAGGATAAAGTCGAACACATACAAACAATTAGTGATCCTAAGCGGTATGGTGAACCAAGTCTAGAACTATTCACGAGTAGTTCTGGGTACAAACAGAAACATATATAGCATAATATGAAATCAAGCAAGAACGTAATCAAACACACATTCACAGATTATTAACCTAGTTCAAATAGTGATTTTCTTACGTCTGGGGGCATCCAAACTCAGATTGCCATAATGTTAAGTGGATCTTGGCCTATGATATGAATAGCCCAAAATATCCTATGAGGTCATCTCATAAATCTTCATATGTGGAATGGATTTGTGAGATGGAATGACGGATCAGACTTAACATAATTTTGATTTAAAAGATTATAGTTTTAATCAGAAGTATCACATTTTTCTCATAAGTATTACACTTTATTTCAATTCATAAATAACAATCAATTAATTTATCTATTATTAGTATTATGCTTTTTCTCATAAGTAGTTGTTTAACCTTTAAATAATACACATTTAGATTTAAAACTATTACACTTCCTATTATAAGTAACAAACAATTTGTTCATAATTTGTCTTACATTTGTCAGTACAGCTATTGCATTTCTATCTTAATCTAACTCGTCTAACAGATAATAATGATCCGTGAAACAGTTTCGTAAGAGACTCATCCTGTAATATTTAATTTGATATTACAATGTAGCATCTGTTCATAGCTACTTTTTTCAACCTAATGAAGCACAAAGAGTCAACAGTTGCCTCCACTGAGGCTCGGTGTTAACCGGGACACCGGATGCCACTAGACCACAAGGTCTTTGGCTTATATTTTTAATTATCTCCACCGTCAACATGAATGAGTCCCTTCCACACAACTACACCCTCAGGTTAGCTTATATTTTTAATTAAGAATTGATAAATCATGACAATCAAAACCCCAGCCAGCCAACAAAAGCTATTGAGAATTAGCAAAGTTAGTTAAAGTTGTTGAACTTAAAAAACCTACTCATGGCGGCCGGCCGGCCCATATTTCTCCCCTCTCTTTACGTATCTTTTCCCCTATAAATAAATATCCCCGATCGAGCCATTATCTCCCTCATCAACTCCCTTCCTATCACAAACAACAAATCCTTCTTAACAAATCATCAAAACCTATTCTCAATTCAAACTCAAAACAATGGCTATTCATCATCATCATCATCATCTTACTCATCCTAGCTTCGTCATTTTTGCATTACTACTCTCCCTAACTTCGCCCCTCAACGCCCAAATTGTCAATCTGCCCTGCTCTCCCTCAACGCTCACAAGTTTCGTTCCTTGCTTGACTTTTGTCACCAACAACTCCACGTCATCACCCTCTTCAACTTGTTGCAATGTTCTCAAGTCTGTAACGAGCAATGGCACCTCTTGTCTTTGCTTCATCGCCTCTGGCGCTCCTTTTCAAGTTCCGATTAATCGAAACCTTACCCTTTCCCTTCCCCGTGCTTGC
This sequence comes from Ipomoea batatas, assembly GCA_002525835.2. NCBI lineage: Eukaryota > Viridiplantae > Streptophyta > Magnoliopsida > Solanales > Convolvulaceae > Ipomoea > Ipomoea batatas. Next base: position 28,119,456 of record CM008342.1, on the reverse strand, counting down.
CAGATGCCTAGCATGCCCATCCAATGCAAAGGTTTTTATAAATCCTCATTTTTAAATCTATTTGTTTTTTTGTTTTCAATATTTATGTTATTCATGGGTTTAATTTAATTAATTACTTTCTTCAAATTGTAGCTTCTGGAGTCCCTGGTGCACCTGCTCCTGCTTCAAGTATGTTATCATTTCACAAATATTATTCTAAAATAGTCCCACATTACATAATATAAAAAATATGAGTTATACTTGCGTAAGACCGTTTAACGGATCAGATCAATATGTAAATGTAATACTTATACATGCAAGTGTAATACTAAATCAGGAATAAAATATTGGTTACTTATAAGAAAAAACATAATATTTTTTTATGACAAATATAATATTTTTTATATTTTGATGTAAAAGTATTACTTTTTTTTTTTATTGTAAGTATTATATTTTCTCTTATAAGTAATGTTGCACTTATAAAGGAAAATGTAACAATACTTTTACATCAAATGTAAAAGTATTGCATTTTTCATATAAATAATAAATCTTTTATTTATGATTTAGTATTACATTTGCTAGTATAAGTATTAGCTTTCATCATGATCCGACCCGTCTTGCAGACAAGGATCCGTGAGACGGTCTCACACAAGTTTTTGCCAAAAAATATATAGATGCAGTATCCAATTAGTTTAGAACTTTTAATTTGGATTGAATTAAACATGCCAACTACAGCTGAATATTAAAATAACACATTAATGATATGATGATTGATGAAAATCAATAAAAATTGCACATAAATTACTTTTTTGTTGACAAAGATTTGATGCACAGGTCCTGTTGCTGGGGCACCCACTTTGTCACCGAAATCGGCCCCTGGTCCTTCTCGAGACCCCACAGGTACTATGCAATCCTTTGTTTTATTTATTTTTTGTCCCTAACAAATTTTCAGGCAATTTTAAAAGTTAGAAATTTGAACTTATATTGTAACTTTAAGCATGATTTAAAGTTAAAAGATTCAAAAGTAGCCCGCAAAGGGTTTAGTTTACTAGGTCAGTAGACATTATTTAGGTGAAATGGCCAAGGTTCAAAATTTAACAGCGGTAGTGTGAGGATTAATTCTAAAGTGGACTTATTTTTTGTTCGTCCGTGATTTAGATTCACCCAAATGTTCTGTCGGGCAGGGTGACTATTGTAGTTTATTAAAATAATGAATTAATTCCAATTTTAATTACAAGATTACAAACTACTTTAAGTAACTAATTAAAGTGTTTCAAAAAAAGAGTAACTAATTAAAAAAAAAACACATTAGACAAAATCAGTCTTTCAATTATTGAGAAGTAGATAGAAAATAGTTAGCCAAAATTGGTCCCGATATAAAATAAATAAATAAATAAAAGGACTACTTAAAAGTTAAATAAAGTTGATTAATAATTTACTCTTGCCGTGTTTATCAATAGGTGATGCTGTTCCAAAGTCAATGTCACCAGCTGCAGCACCAAAATCTGATGCTAATCCTTCTGATCAAACCCCACCGCCCTCGACAGCAAATTCCGGAACTCCGGCTAAAAATTCCGGCAATCAAGCCCCTCCGGCACCATCCGCTGCGTCGTTTATGAGTGTTTCACCTTTAGTATTGCTGGTAGCATTTGGAGGGGTTGCATTGAAGCTCTATTAATTTGAAATAATTTGTATTATTTTTTATTTTTGTTTGCCTACCTTGGTTTTGGAGCTTGGATTATATGATTGTTTTTATTATTATTATTTTTATATATTCATATTTAAAGGTTTGGATTTAGATAAAACTCTCTGTATTTGATTGGAAAGAGCTAAATATAATTGGTTTGTTCCTTATATGCAACTCCGTATTCTTTTACTTTATTTTAAAGCAAAATATACTAATTTAATCTCAAATTACCAAAATTTGGCTCCCAGGTGTTATTTTAACATATAAGAAATCTTTCTTTAGACTTGCTTCAAGTAATGAGGAGGACTTCGATTCCTACCACGAATATTGACGGATTGGATTTAGGGTGGACTCATTGTCCACGAATATTGACGGATTGGATTTAGGGTGGACTCATTGTCCGTAAATGAGTACAACAATGTTGAGTCTTGAAGTAATAATTATACCGTGGACCATGGTGCATGTAATAATAGCAAATTTTACTATGGACCATGGTGTGGTGTGTGGACCAAGGTCCAAAACGGTGTCGTTTCTTTTGATAACAGAAACGACACTTGTTCCGTCCAACTAATTTTGTTTTTATGACGTATTCAATTTCATTTTACATACATTGTAATTTCGTTACAACACAATTAATGTATCATTTTGATTCAACTACAGTTTCGTTTGACAATATACACTAAATATATGTGAAACTTGTTATTCAGTTTCATTTTATACATACTATAGTTTCATTTCAACACAACTAAAATATCATTATAATTCAACGTACTATAGTTTCATTTGACAATACACACTCAATATGTGAGACATGTTATTCAGTTTCATTTTAGATACACTGTAGTTTCATTTTATTCTGAGCACATAAACTAAGCATACAACAATCAGTGCTAGGTCTGTAAAAACTAGTAACCAAGTAACACATTCATAAAAAAAAAAACTTTTTCTTGTTACTCCTCTGAGTCCAGTACTCTCCCTTTTTGCAAGATAATAGCCAAAGTAAGCTTTCAAACCACAGGAGTTGAGCCTCCACCCTCGATTGTGGGAATATCTGTCTCAACATCTAAAAGACTCGGGCATAATAGAATAGTAGCAAGCTTAGTACGAGCAACTTTAAGCTGATGATTAATGAGACGATTAACAGTATCAAATTTTGCTACTCTGACTTTCAAAACATTGGATTGCCTCAAGTCTTTGACGTAGGGGAAATGCCTAATCATCTAGGGGGTTTGACATCCTTGACATGCTCTCCTCCGAGCAGCCTTTCATCCACTTTGTATAATGGGAGGATCGAATAATCTCATGTCCAAGTGGTGTCAAACCCTGTGCAGTAATAATACCATAAATCATGTTAGGATAGTGCAGTTTAACCTTTTGTTCTTTGGGGTGAATGAATGTCAAAATATGATTGAAGATACTTCGACCCAAGTTGAACTTCTTCTTGGTTCCCACTCTATATAAGAAGGCAGCAAGGTCCTTGGACACAGTGTCGTGATGTGCAGAAGGAATCCAATTGTAGGTTGATAACCGATGCAAGATCACGAACTTTGAGCTTAAGTCAGCACTATAGAGCACATCTGATTTAGCTGATGGCCAGTGTAACTCTTCCAGTTAAGGTCTTGGCCACAAGATCCCAGTAAAAAAATTTTGTTTATCCTCTGTACAATCATGGCCATAGTAGCTATTAATCACCTTTGGGTTGAAGTTGAACCACTTGCCCCGAATGAAAATCTTGTACAACTTCTTGGTTGAGGGATCATTAATTGCATCAATCAAGTTACAATAGAATTCGCATGCAAGAAGCTTCGAATGAGGACCCACATCCGAAATAGTAAACATCAAACCAACCTCTTGAAGTAGTGGAACTATGTCACAGACGGAGTTTAACTGATTGACATCAATGCTTCTCTGGACAATTAACTCTCTTTTTATCATGGAGGATGACTTTTCCTCTACCTCAGCATTGACCAAGGTAGGTAAAAACTCAGTAGATTCTGACGATTCAGCAACATTAATCTCTGGTGTGACACTTCTCTTCCTTGTAGGCTTTGCCTTCTTAGCTTTTGGGGACGGTGGTGGTATAATCACTGGTTACTTGCCTTTGGTTGCATATTGAAATTGTTTAAACACTTGTTGGACTGGGGGATCAGATTCCATATTAGTAGACAGCGGTATTTTTCTCTTCTTTTTAGAGTAAGAAACAAGGATAGGATCAGAAACAGACTCAATGAATTTTTCCGGAATGTCTTTCCTTTTGGATTGTCTACTTCCCTTGGTTGGAGAACAAGGGGAACTGACATAGAAGATTGAGGGATCACAGGAGCTTTAGAGAAAACTGACTCAAGGTTTCGAACTTTAAAAAGATTGTTCTTTGGGTGGGCTGTTTCTAACTCAGAAGGACTCATCTTGTTAGTCCCGGTTGGATGGTGAAAAGTCTAGAGGGGGGGGTGAATAGACTTTCAAACAAATTAAAATTTATAACACTTTAACAGAATAACTCTAAGTAATGTAGTATCTATAGGCTTCCTAAATGTAGTATCTATAGGCTTTTGTAGTATCAATTCTTCTGTTGATACATTTTTGTACTTGTTATGAATTTGACCAGTAATGTAGTATCTATAGGCTTCCTAAATGGATTCTCCTAGTAGCACTCCATCACGAAACCACTTGATACATTATGGAAAGCTTCTTTCTGCATCCAAGTGTTTGCCTTCATAACCTGTATAGTTCATTAGTTAATGCATCATATAAACTTCATCAAACACAAAACATTTTCCTTCTTGGGATTTCAGGACCCTATTATGATATGCTATCCATGCAACTTGATCCTTCTTGAGTTGTTTCTTGATTACAAGAGGTGCATCATTCAAAGTGTACTTGGATTGCTCTTCTCTGAATTAGTTAATAACACCAAATTTTGAACTTGTAGTACTTGCAAATTGAGAAAAATCACTACCACGGGATCTTCCTCTACCTCTTCCTATTGAGCTTCTTGTGGGAGAAAATGAGGGACTTAGAGCCAAACGACTGCTCCCTTCCTCCTCTTTGGCATAATCAATCAACAACTCAACATTGCCATCAATCATGTCAACTTTAGCATCAATCTTATCTAACTTGGTAGAGGCTGCAACATTTTCTTTCCTCAAAGCTGACAACTCAATTTGAAGACAAATAATTTGGTTTTGTTGCTGATAATAGTAGTTCCTTGGCTATGATGTTGTTTGCTCTTTGTCCATCGGCTTCCAGGGCTTGCACCAACTCAAAAAAATTTTCGTCCCACTTTTTCTCATTCTTCTCAGCAGAATATTGCAGCACTTTGGTTATATCTTTTTGTTGATCATCCAAACTTCTCAATTGTTTGAATATATTCTCATGTGAGTCCCAATCAATATCTCATTTGAGTTCTATCACATTTTCAAACTTTATGTTAATTTCTTCCTGATACTCATCCACTTTGAGAAATAGAGAGCTCATCAATAAATTGTCTTCATCTTCTTTCTTTCCTGTGCTTAGAATTTTCTTCAGATCAAGGATTCGTTTTTCAAATTTTGCTCGTTTATGACGAATAGGAATTGTAACCAATTGCATTTGTCCTTCCTCTTTAGTTAGTACTTCTATGTCCAAATCATTATCATTGTCTGGTTCACTGGTCTCATATGTTTTAGAGATAACCACTTTTCTTCTTTTTTGTTGATGGAACCTGTTCTTCTTCTTAAACATTGTCTTGAATTTCTTTTGGGAATTCAACTTGAACATTCATTGAATTTTTAGAAAATTGGATGTATACTTCTATAAAAGAATTTTGATTTTCAATGAATTCTTCACCTTGTGAATGAGGCATTGTGGCAGTGACTTCCTCAGATTCCTTAGCCATATTTTTAACTTGATTTTCATCATCATGGACCGTAGCAATAATTGGTATTTCAGTCGTGCATAATTTTATTGAGAAATTTTGGATGATTTTCACCGTAAGTTGAAAAGTTTGATTGAGAAGAGGGTTTTCTCGGTGAGCGGAGAGAGAATTTTGAATGTGAGAGGTTTTATAGGAGGGATAGGATTGTTTGTGTGAAAGGTTGTGTTTTTCCAAATTTGATCCAAAGGTTTGGTTTTAATTGTTGAGAATAAACCACAATTTTAGGGGGTGAGTGACACCATCCTTGAGGTTTTTCATCATTAGGAAGACATGGACATTAAATGCCACACAAAGCTAATATGAAAGCCTAGGGAATTTTCTGATGATATAACCACTCCTGATAAAATACAACTTGCATGATCTTGAAGAAACTTATAATAACTTTGGAAATAAAAATTTTCTTTAATAAATTGAATTTTTATTTTTAACAAGGATATATATATATTTTTAAAATGTTACATATCAGATTGAAAAAAAATTAACTTTTATCAGAGAGGATTTACTCACATATTGGACACATTTTATGAAGATTAGAGACATTCTCAAAGTTTATGCCCTACAATTGGAAACAAATAATAGAGGAATATATACGCATGTATCATGAACAAGTTAAGTAGGAACTAGCATTAAGATTATTTTTTTTGACAATAAATTAAGATTAATTTTAAGAGTAACAAGATATGGTCATTTGAAAAAAAGCTAGGGAAGAAATATTCTATAAGCAAGATCATAAAATATTTATGCAAAGAAGAATATTTTCAAAAATATTTTACATGCACATATTTCAAGAATTATTGGCAATGAAACATTCTATAAGTAAATTTAGCATAAAATTTTTCAAGAAAATACAAAACATTTCAACAAATACAAAATATTTCAAGAAATTAATCTCCAAAACTGTTTTGGAAATAATTTTACAGGAATTATTGCAAAGAAATATTTTATAGAAATATAACCAAGTTTTTTTAAAAAAATAGTTAGGGACGCAAGTTCTAGCAATTTAATCACAAGTAAGTCCTATATAAATCATACACACGGATATAAAACAAATAAATATAGGGAACACATATATATAATTTTCATGAAAAGTTTTAAATTAGGCAAGAAATTAGAACAAATAAAGTGAGGGAGAGGAGAAGGAGGTTACAGTTAACATGCATAGAATAGGATTAGGAAATTTAATTTCCTTAGCAAAGATTTTCAAGAACCTTTCCTCTCACCTTAACTTCCTTTAGCCGTGCATAAAAGTGCAGCCTCAAACCGTGCCTAGAGAGTGGGGATTATGGTTTTTAAGATTATTCTCAACTTGCCACTCATGCAAATAAATATATAGGTGAATCCTACATGCAAAGTAAAAAATATATATTTTTTATAACAAAATTACATGCTCATATACGAAGAAATATAGATAAATATACAAGCAAATTTTAATTCTAGTTTCACACAATAATTAATTTCAAGACAAAAAAAATTGTCACATAGGTAGTGTTATCAAATTGTGTAGTTAAAGATTGTGGAATAAGTGTAACATAATTATAACACATAGTATGCAATAAAATCATATAGCAATTAATCAATCATTGAATAAGGATTAAAATACTTAGCTCAATTCAATCATGCCCATCTCGTGTCTTAAAGTTGCAAATCTTGTTTCGCACAAAGGCTTTGTGAGGATGTTGGCAATTTGATTTTTAGTATGGATGTATTCAATTTTTAAATCATTCTTTGCAACGTGATCTCGAGTAAAATGGTGTCGAATGTCGATGTGCTTTGTTCTTGAGCGAAGCACTTGATTTTGTGTGATCGCAATAGCACTAGTATTGTCACATAAAATACTAATGTTTGCGCAATTGATTCCATAATCCTTCAATTGTTGCTTCATCCATAGGATTTGTGCATATATAACAACTCCCTGCAGCTATATATTCGACCTCAGTGGTACTGGTTGCTATTAAATTTTGCTTTTTGCTAAACCAAGATACAAGCCTTCCCCCCTAAGAATTGGCATGTTCCGTAGGTGCTTTTTCTATTTATCTTGCAACCTGCAAAATCAACATATGAAAAACCAGTTAGAGTAAAGTCAGTACCTTTAGGATACCATAATCCAACATTGATTGTGCCCTTCAAGTATCTTATGATTTTCTTTGTGGCAGTGAGGTGACTCTCTTTTGGATTTGATTGAAATCTTGCTCACACTCCACTACATAAGATATGTTTGGCCTGCTTGCAGTGAGATATATGATCGACATCCTTCCCATCTTCATCCTTGTTTAGCCTTAATGATGTGTTCATGGGTAATTTTACTGAGGATTTACCATCAAGGTCAAATTTCTTGATTAGGTCTTTGGTATACTTAGCTTGATTGATGAACATTCCTTCTTTCAATTGTTTGACTTGTAAGCCCAAGAAGTAATTTAATTCACCCATCATACTCATCTCAAACATGTTCTGCATAAGCTAAGAAAACTTTTCACACAAAGAATTATTAGTACTACCAAATATAATATCAACAACGTAAATTTGTACTAACAAAATGTGTTCTTCTTCTTTAATTCTGAATAAGGTTTTATCAACAAGGTCTATATAAAATAGGGATAATTGCACTTTTCGTCCCTAAGTTATAAGGTAATTGTAGAATTCATCCCTAATTTATCATTGACTTTACACTTTTCATCCTTTCGTGCTCACTTTTCGTCCCTAAGTTTTACTAAAATAGCAAATTTTGTCCCTACTATTTTATTAGTAAAGTGGACAAAAATTGTAACATCAATGATAACTTAGGGACGAAAAGTGAGTATGACCAACACTTAGGGACAAATTCTACAATTACCCTATAACATAGCGATGGAAAATATAATTTTCCATATATAATATTTATTTATTTAAATATATATTTATTTATATATTAAAAATGGAATTAATTAAATATATGCATTTATATAATACATCATATTTATTGACGTATATACATAAATTCATTAATAATAATAATAATAATAATAATAATATATTGTTGTTGTTGTTGTTGTTGTTGTTGTTTATATCCATAGGGAGATATGGTAGATTAGGATTCTTAGAATTTCATTCATTCACAATTTCTATATTTTCATATATAACTTATATTTTCTTCATATAATAATAATAAAAATAATAAATAATACATTTTTTGTATAAGAGTATTTCTGTCTTTTAAACATATATTCCATTTCTATTCATTAAACCAACCAAACACTGAAATTACATTCCTAAAGTCAATTCATTCAGCGAACCAAACAATAGAATACCATGCCTATTCTATTCCTGGCCTATTCCATTCCATATAGAATACTATTCTTATTTCCTTAAAATTCATTTCGTGAACCAAACATGTTGTTAGGTTATCATAGTAGAGTGTCATCGTATCTTGAGATATTCCATAATCTAATAGCATTTGTTTCATCCACAAAAGCTGTGTACAACATCATCTGGCCTCTAGCTGCAATGTATTCTACTTCAGGCGTACTCAAGGGGATTGAATTCTGCTTCTTACTCAACCATGAGACTAAGTTTTTCCAAATAAAGAAGCGTCCACCTAAGGTGTTCTTTCAATCATCATTATTACCTGCCCAGTCTGCATCACAGTATCCCACTTGGCATATCTTGCTGTCTTTGGAGTACTAAATTCCATATTGCTCAATTCATTTAACATACTTTAGAATTCTCTTTTCTGCAATTAGGCGAGTCTCCTTTGGGGCTGACTGATATCTGGCACACATGGCTACATTGTACATTATGTCTGGGCAACTTGCTGTAAGATATAACAGACTTCCTATTAAGTTCCAATAGAGTGTTGAATCAACTGGTTGGCCTACTTCATCTTTGGATAGTTTTATGGAGATAGAGATAGGAGTTCTGGAAGACTTGCATTATTCCAGATCAAACTTCTTGATTAGGTTTTTGGCATACTTTTCTTGTGAGATAAAGAATCCATCAGTACCTTGTTTCACTTGTAAGGCTAAGAATTAAGTCAGTTGACCAACTATTGACATTTCAAACTCTCTTTTCGTAACTTCAACTAGTTCATTAGTGTATTTCTGAAATGTATATCCAAAAATTACGACATCCACATAAATCTGAGCAATTGTAATGTGTTTACCAGTAGTTTTTACCAATAGTGTTTTGCCAACACTTCCTCTCTTGTATCCTTGACGCAGCAAGTACTGTGTCAGTCTTTCATACCAGACTCGTGGAGCTTGTTTTAAACCATAGAGAGCTTTCCTTAATTTGTAGACATGATTTGGATATTTTGGATACTCAAATCCCTTGGGTTGAGCAACATAGATATCTTCATGTAAGTACCCATTCAGAAAGGCTGTCTTAACATCCATTTGAAATAGTGTAAAGCCCAGTATACACGCAATTGCTAGTAGGATTCTAACTGACTCCAATCTGGCTATAAGAGCAAATGTTTCATCATAGTTTATGCCTTCAATCTATGTATAGCCTTGAGCAACTAATCTGGCCTTGTTATGTGCCACATTTCCAGCTTCATCAGTTTTATTCTTGAAGATCCACTTTGTACCAATGATGTTTACTACTTCTGGTTTAGGAACCAAGTTCGACACACGATTCCTTTCAAATTACCTAGCTCTTCTTAAATCACCTTGATCCATAGATCATCTTGGAGAGCTTATTTCACATTTTTTGGCTCTATTTTTTTAAAATATAATAGGAAAATCTGGCTAATTCTGCTAGGTTGTTCCTGATTCTGCTTCTTGTTCGTATACCAGCTATTAGATCACCAATGATGTTGTCTAAAAGATGATTCTTCTCTATTCTGGTAGGAATATTTCTTCCACTTCTATCAAGAATAGGTTGAGATGACTCATCATTTTCATCATTTTTTTTGTTTAAAAAAAAAGGTGATTGATCTGTATTGTCAGAGTCATCTGTTGGCTTAGGAGTTAAGTCTGATTTAGTGTCTATTGTATCTTTAGGTGTTGTCAAACTGTCTGGTTCATATGGCTTATCATCAACTACAACATTTACTAACTCTATGATTGCTCGTGTTCACCTGTTCTATACCCTATAAGCTCGACTGTTTGGTGAGTATCCAAGGAATACTCCCTCATCACTTTTAGGTTCAAACTTTCCTCTTTGTTCACGATCAATCAAAATAAAACCTTTAGTACCAAAGATATAGAAATACTTCAGATTAGGTTTCTTACCCTTCCATATCTCATATCGAGTCTTAGTTGTGCCAAGTCTAAAGTAAATCTTGTTCACTATATGACAAGCTGTGTGTACTACCTCAGCCCAAAAGCGTTGAGGTAGGTGACTGGCATTTAGCATGACACATGCCATCTCCTGTAGTGTCCTGTTCTTTCTTTCCACAATGCCATTTTGTTGAGCACTTCGTGGGGCTGAGAACTCAAGTGCAATGCCATTCTCTGAGCAGAAGTCTGAGTAAAGTGCATTCTCAAACTCCATTCCGTGGTCATTTCTGAGTCTAAGTATCTTTATGATTGGTTCATCTTTCTCCTTTTGTAGGCGTAGACACAGTGCTTTGAATGCATTGAAGGCTTCTGATTTTTCCCTTAAGAAGGCTACCCAACAAAAATGAGAGAAGCCATCAACACAGACAAAAATATATTTCTTACCTCCTATACTTTTTGTCCGAGTTGGTCCCATTAGGTCAATATGAACCAATTTTGGGCATCGTTCAGTCATGATGGTCCTAACAGCATTGTGAGATGATCTTGTTTGTTTTCCTATGGCACATGCACCACATAGACTATCATGATCTACTTTCATTTTGGGTATACCTCGGACAACTTCTAGCTTGATCAATCTATCCATATCTCAATAGTTCATGTTACCCGGTAATTTATGCCACAGCTTTGACTATTCTGATTTTGTCCTGTTACAAGTTAGATCATTTATTAGAATACAACAGTTATTAGAGGATCCAGTACCTTCCATCACAGTGTGGTTTGACTTGTCAAGGACACTGCATTGATCTTTGTTGAAGTAGACGTTCTAATTTTGATAAGACAATTGACTTATGCTTATGAGATTTGCTCGTGAACCTTGAACCAGCAAGACATCTTTTAAGTGTGGTAATCCTGGTACATTCAGTGTGCCTTTACCTACAATCTTTCCTTTCTGACCATCACCAAATCTGACTAATCCACTGTTAGACGTGATATTACTTAGATGTTTAGAATTTCTGGTCATATATCTTGAACAACCATTGTCGAAGTACGATCTAGTTTCTATTAAAGTTGCTGACATAACTATGGTTGGATAGCAGACTATATCAGTCTTTCTAACCCAGATATGTCTCTTGAAAGGTGTAATGTCCTTCATACGATACTTCTCTTCTCTTTGATCCTTATAGGAATAGTAGTATTCTGGTCGAGAATGACCTCTGGATTACCAGTAATGACAGGTTAGATTGTACTTCCTCAATCTGACATATTTTCCTTTGTTCTTTGAATGAAGGGACTATTGAATAGGTACCACTGATTTAGATGTACTTGGGGCAGTAGTGCATCCTTTAATAAACATAGTGTTGGAGTTTGACTATCAAATCCAAGACCAGTTCTTTTGTTGGATGATTTTCTGCCAGAATCTAGGATTTCGTCCAGTGTTGAAGTGGTGTCCATCATTTTGATATTAGGTTTCAGTTCTTCCATTTCCTTCATCAGTTTTCCTTCTCGTGTCCTTATCTGACTTATGAGATCGTCTTTCATTAAAAAGTCAGCTGTTAATTTCTAAACATTTTCTTCATAATGCCTTAGATCGCCGTCCATGTTTTTTTTTTATCTTTACTAGTTGTTCCCAACTAGTCACAAGTTTAGCATATTATTGTTCTAGTGAGTGTGCCTCTCTTCAAAGCCATCAGATGACATTTAGCTGTCGTCTTCTGATTCAGTCAGTTCATCATCTGGAGTGAAGAACGCAATGAAATTTCCAACATTTTCGTCAGTCATCTGATCTGCATCTCCATCTTTATCATCACTCCATGTTGTGGTAGTCATTCAATTCTTCCTTTTAAGATATGTTGGACACTCAACCTGTATATGGCTAAATCTTTCACACTCACGACATTGGACAGACCGATTTAAGGACTTGTTTGAACTTGATGGAGTGTTCTTAAATTGTCCCGGTCTAGATGGTTGACTAGTCTTTGAACCAACAGTACTTACTGAGTTCTTCTGACTCATTGAATTTCCAGGTCTGAATTGATTCCTTCTAGTCTTATTTTGACCTCGTCGGTTGAAACCTTTAAGAATCTTCTTGAAGTTTTTCATTAAGAGTGCCAACGAATCATCATCGAGATCATCATTGTCTAACTCGATCTCAAGATCAACAGTAAATGCAATAGATTTCCCCTTTTTCGAAGAATTAGGATTTTAATCAGTAAGAACCTGAAGCTCATATGTGTGAAGACTTCCGATTAGCTCTCCTACAGTCTTTTTCTCCCATCCTTGATTATCCTGGATAGCAGTCACCTTCATGTGGAACCTCTTCGGAAGATATCGTAGAATTTTCTTTACAACCCTCGATTTAGTGAAGGGTTCCCCAAGTATTGAAGCCCGATTCATTAGATCTTGCACCCGGCTATGAAAGTCAGTTGTATTCTTCCTCATTCATCCTTAGTGCTTCGAATTCAGACAGAACCATTTGGAGTTTAGACTTTTTGACATCATCTGTCCCTTCGAATATGGTTTCTAGGATTTTCCAGGCTTTCTTAGCTTCATGAACTCCAGTGACAAGAGTGAAGACTGATTCATGTAAGGAGCCAACAATCGAGTTCAGCACTTTATTATTATAGTTTGATCTATTGATCTCATCCTCATTCCAGTCAATCTCTAGTTTAGGCGCTGTTGTACCATCATCATTATTCACCCTCGGAGGTTCCTAGCTAGTGTTCAATGTACGACAAAAACCCTAGTTCCTTGCGCTTGAAGGTAGTTCCATTCTGGCTTTCCAGAACACGTAGTTGGTGCCATCTAGTTCAGGAGGCTTCATGTTGTATACATCCTGTAAGTCAGAAATCCAAACAATAAAATACACAAAATCTATGCAAGAAAATATCAAGATTCATAACTAAAACCAATTTCAGAATATTCAGTCAAGAATATCAAGAATTATAGTAAAGTAGAGCTTCCCTATAGATCAAGTCACTATGTAGACTTAAAAACTCTAATACCAAGTGTTATTTTACTAATTCTGATAACCTCTAATGACTAACATGGAGGCTGCCTAGCTAACCTATATGATGTTGACTATCATGCAAAAACCCTAAGCGATATATTCAATAGTATAGATATTAAGTGCGGAATGTAAAGGCATAAAATAAACTGACACAAATATCGGTTACCCAGTTCGATACAACATATATCTACATTTGGGAGACGAGCATCAGTTGTACAGAAGGTAAGAGATGATACAATTTCACCCTAGAGATCCCCACAATGTAAGTACCCAACTGTCCAAGGCTTATAGCAGATTGTCGAGGCCAGAGATTCGTGCGTCAGAAGTCCAAAGAAATCCTTTCCTTGGAGAGCCGCTCTGTCGCTGTCTGTCTCGTTGACTCACTTTACACTACACCACATTTGTATAGTCTTCATGTCCACAGATTAAACATCAGTGAATATCTTCTCAAGTTCTTCTTTTTAGATTTCCAGAACTTAGGTCTTGAGAAGATGAGAGAATCATAGTATGACTTTTAGAACTAAGGGAGAGATAGTTGTGATTCAAGTTAGAACTTCATAGATCGATATCTTCAATTCTTGAATCAACTCCCTTTAAATAGAACATTGATTCTAGGTAGACACAGTAATACTAATTTGAATGTCCTTGTAGATGATTACCGTTATACCCTTTGAGGTGGCTAGATAATAGGGACTTTCTTGTAACATCACCTCTTTGCATATAATCGCTCTTCCAGATCAACAAAGATAAGTCGGTGAAGTCCAACTGATACATTTCGTACACTC
>CM008342.1:27997183-28020249 GCA_002525835.2 Ipomoea batatas | reverse complement strand
TAAGTATAGATCGAGCCTGTAGTAGTAGATATCTAGTTCAGCATGAAGTTTAGAAGACTCAGAGATATGAAGACATGAAGACTCGTAAACTTGGATTTGAACCAGGATACACAATAGTTCAGACGAGATCGTTCAGAGCGGTTATTCAGTTACAACTGATTCTGATCCCAACTGTTATAAATATGAAGATTATCCTCACAAAAGTGTTGTTGATTCTACACAGATTCATCCACAAATTAAGTTTGATTGAGCTGAAGCGAAAACTTGACAAAGACTACCTTTGACTCAAGTTAGAATTCTCGTGAGAAAATATGAGCACGAATTCACTCTGATCAACGCATGGTGTGCTGCTGTTGAGGGGGAGCCTCAATACAAGAGATCAAGGTCTTGACAACTCTTCAAGGCAAAACTCAAAGGATGGTGATTTGAAGAATATCCGAGAGTTCTCCGCGTGTATTCAATTGACATTGTCGGTACAATCTTTTACATTGATTCAATGAAGAGTTGGGTAAATCAGAGTGATGCCCCCCAGACGTAGGAACAACATTCCGAACTAGGTTATCAAATCGATAAGTGTCTTTATAGCTTTCCTGTCTTTATATTATTGGCGATTTAATTACTGAACTGCAAACCGAACTATCTTAGTTACTGTTCTCCATAGGTCACAATATAAATGGATTAGTATGGTCTTGCGAAACTTAGTCAATAAGTTCACTCCGTAAGAACACGGCTAAGCGCATCTGGTAATTGAGTTAAGCGCACTTTTAGAAGACACAAAATTATGTACTAGAAGATACAAAATTGTGCACTGAAAGGCATAACTATATGCACTGCAATTGTGTTTTTACATTCTGTTCAAAGTCCTTGAAAGCACAACAATATGAATTCAAAGGCATAACAATGTACAGTAGAAGGAACACCAATGTGCACTCAAAGGCATAACAATGTGCAATCGAAGGAACAAAAATGTGCACTCGAAGGTTAAAAAATTGGATTGGGATTCTTTGCGAAAAATAGAAATTTATTGTCCCAAACAATATGATCTGTTGATTCAGACTAATTCAGCTTCTAACTCAAAGGCAAAGAACTGAAGAATTTTTTTAGAGTCCAGATCAACGGCTCAGATCTTACCCTATTTTTTGCTTGGGAGTTCTTTCCTTGATGGGCTGATCCACTGTCCATATGGGGGTCATGATGGTGTTTATGCATGTCCTCCTCGTTCGTTTAAGGAACTCCTCCTCCTCAAAGTTCACCGTAGTTCTAGACGTTGCCATTTGATCCTTAGTACCACAGACAACCACATGCTCGGCTTCAACAAAAGTTTGTCTACTAAGCCTGCCAAGCCCCTTCGGTAGGTACTTTTTCGGACATTGATGGCTACTGGCGGTCTAGGAGTTAATGACGCACCCTTATCTTTCTCGTAAAGAATTTGTTTCTCCTAGATTTGCACCGTCGGGCTTTTGATGACTCTTCTAGGGTGTCTTCTACATGGTCCTCTCAGTATCTGGTCTAGGTTTGAAACTTTCATCATCACCATCTTTGTCGTCCAGTAATAATGGGGCAAACTTGGAGGATGTAATTGTTCGGGGGAAACCATTCTCATTTTTGTAGCTATTTGTCCTTGTCTCCTTCCTTACCACGAGGGCTTGTCGACGCCTAGCCTGACGTGGAGCAAGCATCCATGACCTAAACCTATCATTCTCATCGGGCAGAGGTTGTTTCAAACTCTGTTTCTCCCCTTCATTTTGCTGCACCTAGATGTACTCATCAGCTTTGATGGATGGTATACTGGGCTGACCGAGTGACCGGTCGTACTAGTCAACCAAAATGGTCTAGGCCACATGGACCGGCCCAAGAAAGTAACTAGATCAAAGAAAGTCCAAAAAGAATACGTAGTACGAAGCAACTTAGGAGTTTAATAAGGTTTGGGTTTAGTATTCATAATGTAGTAATGATTGGACTTATTATTCATAACTACCAGTTGGCTCGTGCGATGCGCGGTATGAAAATAGATCAAGTGATAATGAAATACTGCCGAAAACGAAAAGAAGATAAAATAATATTAATAATGAAAGAATTTATAAATTATTAAAGATCTCTTTGTAAACTACATTAGTAGTAGAATTACAATCTTGTTTTGAATCATCACATACTAAAATCTTCAGTCCGTCTGGTTGACTAACTCTTGATGCGGCAACATATAATTGCCCATGCACAAAAACTGGTTTCTTCAGTATCAAGCCAACATTGGAAAGCGTCTGCCCTTGACCCTTGTTAATAGTCATTGCATATGACAACATAAGTGAAAATTGTTTTCTATTGAACTTGAAAGATAATCTCGGGTCCGATGGGGTGATAGTCATTCTAGCAATTAATACCTTAGTCCCAGCATTAGGACTTGCTAATATGCTTCCTTCAACAACATGATTACCTATATCTCCATATATCTTGATAATTTTGTATCATATATCTTGCACCACCCGTAAAACTTGATGGTAAAATAACTCTCTTACCTTGCGTTGAAGGGTCTATATCTCCTCTAAACAATGCATCAGACAAACCTTTGTACACTTCACAACGCAATGCCTTTTGATTGTTACAGATGAATAGTAGACGACCTGCTTCCACCATTGTGTACCCATCAACTAAAAATTGTTGTAACAATCTCCTTGCATGCAATAAGGTTGAAAGTTGACTTCGCCTTTCATGTATTTTAAAAGCAAAATACTCTCTTGGGGATATACGTTGCCTGCCCACCCACTTCGTTAGTATTTGTACAAAATTGTATATCATCCATATATCCATCTTCTCCAAAAGGAAACAATAAAGGATACTGCAATGGTAAGTACACAGGGTTGAGCTCATTAATCCTCTTAAGTAATCCTGACTTACGCTCAACTATAATGTCTCGTATACCCATGTCCGGGTCTAAATCGCCAACTATTAATGCAGCAACCTCGGAGACTGTAGGTAGATTATATGTCCTTGCATCTTTGGACCTCTTTCCTATTAGTCTCATCCTTATTTCAGTTCTAGGATTTTTTTGAATCTCACTTCTGGCCATTCGAAACGACTTAACCAAAACATTATTCTCGTCTAAAGCTGCCTTTATATCATTAACAACCTCCATCTCTATTGATGAACTAACAATGTCATTCCTAAATAATTAAAAAAAATTGTTATATATTACAAAAAGTATTTTAATTAACAAAAATAATATTTACCAATAAATAGAAAAGCGTGAATATTACCTTATTGATGTAAGACGGTTGTTAACTTCATTTTCCGTGTCATGGATATACAATTGTGCAAACTTTGGTGTAGCACCATCCACAGGTTGCAAGCTTCCAATTAAGTGAAAGTTTTGGCCATTCAGACGATAAACAGGTGGACCACCACCTTGATTTACTGTTCTATAAACTCTTCCACCCATTGATGTAAAACAAAACATATTGTTATATGAGCGAATATTTTGCAAGTGGTTTCTTGACCTTAAAAAAAAGATCCAAAATTTGTTGTGGCGGTTTGTTCTCAAGTGGTAATTTAATCTTACCATTGGTACAACATAATGAATACTTAGTAAATCCGTTAGAGTTCTGTGCACCTACATGCTCTTCGTACCAAAATAAGGCACCGCAATGTTGGCATGAATCACACGGATCCTCAAAATCGGCATAAGTGACTACAACAAAAATATAAAACTAAATTTTTAGCAACGCTTGTTCAATAATTATTTGAATAATATATTAGTGGCAAAACTACAAATGTAATGAAAATGAAGTAAGAACTAACCAATTGATTCATTATTTGTTAAATCTTGTTCCTCCATGGCCTTGTTGAAGTCATTGTTTAAGTTTCTAAACTCCATTGTAGAAGACCTCATTGCATTGGTTATAGTACTGCTTGTACTTTGGAAGGAGGAATCTAATTTCATATATATACTGTAAGAATGTAGGTAACAAAATTACTCTTAAAATAAATATTAAGATATTTAATAATAAAAACAATAAGTAAAAAAATTGTATATATGAGAAAATTAGGGTTAAATTTGAAAAGCACTATTATTTGTAATACCTCGTTCTTGATTCATATTAAGTGTCACGGGGATATCCTGCAACGGTGTCCTGTTTTTGTCAATCAAATTATTGCTCAACCTTGATGGACCTAAAATAAAGTATTTTATGTCAGATTAAAACATTTAAAAATTTGCTAATATTGGTACATAACATTTTAAAATTTGATAATAATCTACTAACCTTCAGTTAATACGCTCAACGGAGTAACTAAGGATGATAGAAAAACTCCAAATAATTGATTTGGAGTTTGAATTGAAGATAACCGATTATGTTTTGGACCAATGACATTTTCATCTTGTATGGAATTTTCATTTTCTACATAACAAATATAAATTCAAATTAGATTTAGATATACCATGAAAAAAATACATAGCAAAATTCAAATTATTAAATTCAACAAAAACTAACATACTAAAGATTTAATTAATATAACAATTTAGTAGTCACAAAATTTATAATACAACACAACAAATAATATTAATTTAACATCTATATAAATATACCTATACATACATACATATAAATATATGTATATATACATATATTTATGTATGTATAGGTACATATATAATTTTATATAGAGTAAATTGTCATTTTGGTCCACTAACTATAGGGGTATTGTTAATTGCAATCCACGACTTTCAAAATTGTTAATTGTGTACCTTAACTATGTAATTTTTATCAATTTTGGTCACTCCGGCCAAATTGCCGATCAAATATCACCGAAAAATCATAAATTCTAAAATAATTAGGGTATTTTAGTCATTTCACCAACTCTTTCTTCTTCTCCGTTGAGCTTCCCTATTTTCTTGAACTTTTCCGGCCACGACGAGGCCTCATCCGCGACTGGTTTTACTCCTCTTTTGTTTCTTTTGGTCACTCCGATGCATTTTCCCGGCATCTTCCCTAAGGCAGAGCTTGTTGGACATCGGCATTTTCTCGATCGTGAACTAGGTGAAGGCGGAGAGGGAATCCAGGATGGATTTGAGCGTGTTCTTCTTGGGATGAAGATGCACTCGTCGAAGTCGATTTGAGCGTGCTCTTGTTGGGGATGAGGGCGGATTTGAGCGAATGGATTAAGAGTTTGTCGCAGTTGTAGTGTCGCCGACAGGAACATCGAATGTGCAATTCACCACCACTTTTTTTTTCTTTCTTTCCTTCTGTCTCTGGTCGACTAACTGTACTTCCCCTTGAAGTTTTTTTTTTTTCATTTTTTCCAACGAATATCTTGCTTGGATATTGTGAGAGTGCATGATATGATGTCTATGTTTTGGTTGTAACTGAAGGAAAAAAACAGGAAAGAAAACCAGCAGAAGTTTATTGATCATTGAAGGAAGAAAAATCCAATCTTTAATTTATTTGTATTTCTTAATTAGATTAGGTAGAGCAGAATTGATATGAATTTGAAGCAGGAGAAATATGTGAAGCGGCGGCGGAATCAAGTTCAGTGAAACGGAGAAGAGGAAGAGGGGAGCAAATGACTAAATTGCCCTCAAGAGTTTATCCTTTAAAATTTTCCGGTTACTTTTCACCGGTAATTTGGTCGGAGTGACCAAAATTGATAAAAATTGAATAATTAGGATACTAAATTAACAGTTTTGAAAGTCGTGGATTTGAATTAACAATACCCCAATAGTCACTGGACCAAAATGACAATTTACTCTTTTATATATGACAAAAGTAAATTCAATTTGAAAAACACAATTATTTGTAATACCTCGTTCTTGATTCATATTAGGTGTCACGGGGATATGCTGCAACGGTGTCCTGTTTTTGTCAATCAAAATATTGCTCAACCTTGATGGTCCTAAAATAAAGTCTTTTATGTCAGATTAAAACATTTAAAAATTTGCTAACATTGGTACATAACATTTTAAAATTTGATAACATTGGTACATTGGTACTAACCTTCAGTTAATACGCTCAACGGGGTAACTAAAGATGATTGAAATACTCCAAATAACTGATTTGGAGTTTGAATTGAAGATAACCGATTATGTTTTGGACCAATGACATTCTCATCTTGTATCGAATTTTCATTTTCTACATAACAAATATAAATTCAAATTATATTTAGAATTATACATAGCAAAACTTTAACAAAATGAAATTATACCTATACTAAATTAATAACCACAAAATTAGTATAATATAATACAAAAATTTAGTAACCACAAAATTTATAATTTATAATACTACAAAACAAATAATCTGAATTAATTTCTATATATATAGATATATACCTATACATACCTACATACATATACATATACATATACATATACATATACATATACATATACATATATATATATATATATATATATATATATATATATATATATATTTATAAAACAGGAAAAAAAAAGGGAAACAGGATATGTAGTAGATGGTATTCCAGAACCATCTACTACACTGTAGTTTCCATCTCCTCTTTGCTAGCTGCTCTTTGATCTCAAATCTCACTGTCGCCTCTAATCTTTGGATCATTATTCCAGATCCGTCTACTACGATCTATACTCATTCTGCTCACGGCTCTCTACTCTCTGATCTCAACTCTCACCGACCGGAATATTCACTTTCCTAACACCTAACTCTCACCTAACTACAGTTTCCTACTCCAAAGATTAGAGGCGACGGTGTCCTACGAAAATGGCTACTATCGTCGGGGATTCAAACTACGATGGAGTGCAAGGGTAAGGTTACTCTTTTAGAAATGAAATTTGTAGCAATAACTCTGTGTATTTAGGGTTTGTTGTAGTCGAAATCAAGTATGATTTTATCAAAATTGTTCATTCATTGCTTACCCTATCTCAAAATAAACTGTAAATATTTCAATCAAATGTGTATTTAGGGTCTGTTATAGTCGACCTCAAGTTTGGGTGAGTTAATTTCTGCTAGTTCACTATTGTTTTAATTTTTTGGAAATCTTAGTAATTCATTGAAACATTGGACGCAATCAAGTGAGTTTTTCTACTTATTGACCACCTTGAAATGATTTAGGGTTTCGGAATTGAAGAAAATGTTTGTTTGTATTAAAATTAGATTCACACTGAGAACTTAATCTAGGGTTCTTTGGTTGTATGCTATATGCAGATTAATGGAAGAAAACAAATAGCCCGAAAAAAGATAAGTACCTTTCATTTGATACCTTTCATTTGATATGTTTAGCTTCAATCTAAATCTGTTTACTACATTCAGATTTAACCATAACCTTAATGAGAACTTGTTATCTTTTGCAGGTGAAGAAACTCATCAAACTATAATGGAAAAAGATAAGTATTCTTTAAGCTAAAAAAAAAAAGAAGATATTTACTGAGATATTTTTTAACTACTACAACTGTAAATCGCATTACTGTATGTACAACTGAGATATATAGATTGAGTTACATACCTTTATTCTCTGAATGTCCTTTCCTTTTCGCTCCTAGAACTGTAGATCTTGTCAATTTCTTCATGTCTTCAAGGTAGAGTATGGAGAGTTTCTTCAAGGTAGAGTATGGAGAGTGTATTATCTGAAAGTTGTTAGTGTTTCATCATAGTGGCTTTTATAAATTGTAAAGGTTCAGAGCAATTATGATTGACAATAGCTATTACTTTCTTCATTGGAAATCCAACAGTTTTGGTGTACTAATTACTCATTTTTATTGAATATATGACTTGATACCAATGTAAAAATGATTACAAATACATTGTTTGTACATCTTAATGCCTGTATGACCAAAATATTGCATTACAACATGATTGTCACAGTTGTGCTAATGCCTGTATGACCAATATATGAATCAAGACTGCCTTTTTAGTACTTTATTTAGTCATCTTTTTTTTTATTTGCTAACTTGTCTAAATAAAATTACTTTCAATACAATCTGACACAAGTAGTTTATATTTGTGTCTCTAATTTAATACTATAATACAAATCATGTATAAAAACATTCTTGATACTTAATGTAATTGTGTCTTTCATTTACTTTAATTACTTTACAACATACAACTCACCTGACATGTAAATCATTTGACTATAAAAGAGATATTTTAGTGTAAAGGGTTGTAAATTTGACTAAATTTAGGTTTAATTTAGGTTGGGTAAAGGGTTGTTTTTGGGTTTAAATTTAGGTTTAATTTAGGTTGGGTAAAAGGTTGATTTTGGGTTTTGATATATAACGGTTTGCCACGTTCGGCTGTAGAACGATAAAAATCGGGGATGACGCCACAAGGATGGTAATTTCCTTGATAAGTTAGGTTTGCCATGATCCACTCATCACGGCCGAACTCATTCCGAGTTCCAGAAAACACTTAGTTTTCTATCTCAAAAATTCTCTACTGTATATTCCATTTGGCTTGCAATGACCTTAAATAGCCATTAACAAGCAGATTACAACCACATGATTGAGATACTTATTTAGAATATGATAAAATAATCCTAACTAACAAACTAAGATAAACATTAAATCTAATATAATTCTAACAAACTAAATCTAAAATAATTTTAAAATAATCATCCTAATTAATTAATAAAACTAATTTTAAAATATTTGAACGGTTAATTATTGATTCCCGTGCCCACAACAATCTGCTGTTCTCAGGTTTTAGAGATATGTAACATTGATATATGTTAAAGAAATGCATCATACTTATTTCTGAATTCCACAAACTCCAAAGTGTTTTGGTTGAATAGCAAATTTGTAGCATCATAAGAACTGCAAATTTTTACTTCTCCAACTACACAAATATAAATTACAAAATCATAAGGATTAACAAATACTCATGTATTGCAGGAACAGATAGGTACAATACTGGAGATGAGTTCTCTGATTGCAGGAACAGAAGATTCACAAAGAAACTTAGGTAAGAACTTAAGTAAGGAACAAACTATTATCTACTAAAATCAGTGTAAACAAATAGTCATATTCACTATAGTCTGTTTACACTACTGCAGATACTTAGGCAGAAAGAGGTAGATATTCCAGCAACACAAAGCTCTTAAAGAAACAACAACCATAACTGAGGAAGACATTCAAAAAAGCACTATCAAGGTAACTGTTATGTAAAAGTACACTTACATTTTTCGACCAGCTTAATCCTACCCATCTGAATTAGAACAACCACTGGATCCAAAAGATCACTTCTAAAAAAAAGACATCACTTTCTCTACATGGTCATCCCAGACAGTGCATTTCACTTGATTACCCCTACATGAAAATTTTTATAAAAATTGATGCATATTTTCAATCTGTAAAATAAAACATTTGAGTTTTCTGTAAACTTACTTCAAATCTTCAATCAGAAAATCTATCAACCGAGAGGGTCTCCCATTAATCATCTTCTCCAATGGAAAGTATATTTCAACTACACGGCCAATGACATCTAGAAAAATAAAAGAAGTATTAGATCAGTAATATTTAGTACTGAACCAAAACCATGAAAAAATTGACTATTTTCTAACTTACCAACCAAAATATTTGCATCCAGTGTGTTCAGAAGTTCAAATGGCTGTAGTCTATACATATACCTTGGAAAATGACACCCTTTATAAGGTTTGACCAATGTTTCAGAAAAAAAATTCATCATGTACTCTCCATGACATGTCTTATAGCAATACCAATTAGCAACTACCAAAATTTTTTTTATACAGTACACATTTCCCTATACAAAATCATTCTTCGGAGAAACACTCTTTCCTGGAATATGCATGTGAATGTAGGAACCCTATAAATACAAAACAAAATATTGTATATTAAATAGACATTATAGCAATGTTTGTACTGCATTTTTTAAAAAAATTTACAATTTACATTGTCTCCTGTAAATCAAAAAAAAAAAGAATAGATTACCGCTTCATCATGGAAGACACACTCTCTGCTCTTGATTTGATCTCTTCCTCTACTGTGCCAAACATTGTAGGTGCACACGGCCCTCAATCTGATTGCAACTGAAGTATGGTCCATATCCAACTCTTCAACTAATACATACATCGAAGCCATAGAGTTTATGAAAATAGAATAGATTTGTAGCTTTGCTTGTAAATTTCGATCTGATCATCTCTGTTGTATATATATTGGTAGCCCTAGGGTTATGTAATTATAATGGGCATAATATCTGAAGAGTCACGCCCGTCATTGGAAAGCCAAAGAGTTGTATCCATAAATAACTTAGGTTCAAATTTAAAATGTAACCAAATGATTCAATACAGAACACAACCGCAAAAAAATTAATGTTCTAGGTTTTCCATGAAAATGGCCAAAACGGCGTAGTTTTCAGTGGGTGGGAAACCAAATTTTTTTTTATTTACTAGAAACTTGTCTCTTTATATATATATAGATGTAACAAGGATTCCCAATATTAGGCAGTCTAGAATTTCTATTCCTTGTAGGGCTCCTAGCCCAAAATATGTATAACTAGACCCTCGTACATGGAGAGAGCCGGAGAGGAAAAACAATTTACACTATTCACAAGCAATATTCAGCAATACAATACCCATATTCTCTCTATGGGCTTGTTTGGTTATCAGCGGTTAACATTTAGCGGTAGCGGATTGTGTTTGCGGTTATCAAATAGCGGATTGTATTAGCGGGTTTGACCAGTGGATTGTATTAGCGGTTTGTAAAAAGATGTTTGGTAAAATTAGCTTTTTAGATTAGCGGTTGACATGTAAAATGACCAAAAGGGTATATATATATATAAAATAACAATAACAATAACAATAATAATATTATTATTAATATTAATAATAAGAATAATTATGTTAAAAAAGAAAAGAAAAAGGGAGGGGGGGGGGAGCCGTTGCGACTCCCCTTTTGTAATTTTTTGTTTCCCTCACTTATCCCACATCGGTGGGATAAGTGAGGAAGGGAGCCTTGAGGCTCCTATCCTCAAGGCTCCTTTTCTTTCCAGTAGTTTGCCCAGCGGCTGCAAACTAAAAGTTATTTTTTTTAAAAAAATTATTGTAAGGGCATTTTGGGGAAAGATTTTCTTTCCCAAAAATGTTGTTGCAAAACGCTGCTACTTGCAGCGTTTTGCAACTTGGTGGTTTGGAGCAAATCCGCTGCTCCAAACCGCCACTAACCAAACAACTTTTCAGGTCAAAACGCTGAAAAATGGCGGATCCGTTAAATTTTGGCGGATCCGCCAATAACCAAACAAGGCCTATATTTTCTATATTCTCACGTACTCGTTATTTTTAACGAATGTGTTGGCTAGCCGTTGACTGCCAAAAGTCATAAAATCAACAAGCATTTTCCCTTATTGGTTGGTCGGTGTTGACATTTCCATTCAAATCCCCTTGTTGCTTATCACAATCATCCTTCTTTTGGCCATACCTTCCACACTCAAAACAGATCAAGTGGACTCCTTTGTATTCTATTTGACGAAATCGATCCCTCAACTTAAACTTCGCCAAGAACGATTTAGTGAAATCAATTTCCACACATATGAGAGTGAACATTCTCTTAGTCGCCATGCTTGTGGCATGGTCAACCCTAACCGGATTCCCTATCTTCCTTTTGATTTTCATCAAGAACTGTATGTCATAATATTCTATTGGCAAGTAAGGAAATATAACCCAAACCAACACACTCTCCATCCTATCTGCATGTGAGTCGAAGTCTCGCATCCACAACTTCAAGATAAGGTAATGTTCAAGAACAGTCCAGGGGTTGTTAAATTCCGCATAGGAGCAATCATGCATGGACTCAAACTTAGCCAAGAAGAAATCATTCTCAATGGCTATCATCTCCATCCCTGCCTTCGCCCTCCAGAGCAATCTCGGTCTTTGAAGAAGGTAGTCGTAGCTAATCCTCATTCCCTAAACTTTCAAGATAAAAGTTTGTTGCCATGGTGCTCGCATTCTCGCTTTCACTTCCTTGGATACAGCAAGGCCGTTCCAATAAAAATTGGGGGCCTCTGCGGTCGCACATGTTGGCCCTGGATGCAGGGATGACAAGATCGTTTGGGTCTTCTTCCTCACCAGCTACATCTTCAATTCGTCATTTGAGATTTCTGAGTATCCCTCATATGCTCGCATGCCAGACCACAAAACCCATATCTCCTGCAAGAGTTGTCGCATACGATCTTTGAGCAACAAGATTTCCATTGGGAGATCTTGCGGTGTGATCTTGACTCCCTTTGTTCTCTTCTATCATGGAGATGTCCCCTTCTTGGGAAGGCAACACCGTCTTCGTCATCCTCTTCTTAATACTCTGTTCCAACGCGTCCTTTTTGTCTCGAAAATGTTCTCCCATTCACACTATCCGCTTAAACTTTTTAATTGAGATAAAACACATGTTTCAATTAAAAATTATTATTTATTTTTATTTTAAAGGCAAAAACCCACCCCTCCCCGACAAAAACAAGTTCTTCATCTCTAGCGAAAACAAAAGTTTATGAAGGGGTGAGTTAACTATTACCGAATAAACAAACCCTTTTAGGTCCAATTACATGAATTTGCATTCAAGGACCAAATTGTAGATATTTTGAATTCAATAGCCAAATAGTAATTTGATGTGTACCTCAATAGCTTATCTGACCCTTATTTCTTTTAATATTATACCATATGCACTTAATTAATTTTTTTTTGTTTTTGTTTTTTTTTCTCTTGGTGTTATGCAACACTTATAAATAACAATAAATTTAATCTTGATTTGAAAACAATAATTCAACATACAAAAGAGCAAGGCAAAGTGGCAATGCAATTTTTTTTTTCTTTTCATTTGAATGCGCACTAATTTAATCCTAAATGACAATTGACATTTTTGTAATGAAAATTGTAATAAAATACAAATAAAAAACAAACATTAGGCTTAACAATCAAAATTGAAAATATTTGTTCCGAAATCATCTATAAAATCTTAATTGAGCTCATTCAAGCTCAACCAGTACTGTAGTGAGAAAACAGAGCTTGCGCAAAGAGTCCCAGGCTAATAACCAAAATGTTCATTCACAAAGACATCATAATAGAGGAACAAAAATTAAAATAGAACTGAAACCAAAAGAGCTCAACGCTTCTTGGAGACACCAACAGTCTTTCCCCTACGTCCAGTTGTCTTGGTGTGCTGACCACGTACACGAAGACCCCAGTAGTGTCGGAGACCCCGGTGATTCCTGTCATTCAACAAATTGGGCAATCATTTATTACAAGGTCATCCCAAAGATTTAGGCAAACTAAGACATGTGCCCGTGTCAGTATCTTTTAGTAGTGTGGGGTAAAGTGGACATGAAGACAGAAGCAAAAAAGGATAACAAACAGTACACAGTATAGTTTGAAGAAACTAGACAAACCACAAACATATAAGAAGAATTTGAGATGACAAATGGAAATGAATCAAAAGATCCAGCTACTACCTCAGTCTCAGCTTTGAACATGTAATATGTTTATGTTTTCAGACAAGCATATATGCTAAAAAAAGAGTCACTTCCATTCAAAGTGTAAAAATGATAAACATCATGATTTAAAGCATGCATAGGTAATTACAAATAATATTTTATATGCAATAACCAGATTCACTCAATGTGTTTCGAATTATAGAGCAGAGTTTGCAGGTTCTTTACTTCATGCAACTAAAAATGTAACCTTCACATAATCACATTCATGGAGATCCACTAAACATGAATCCAACAAGCATTTAAAAAAAAAACTGTTCAATTGATAAAAAAAATTACATTGTATTGATGTAACATTTGCTAGCCACTAAAGATTAGAAAAGATCATACCTAATTTTCTTCAAACGCTCAAGGTCATCCCTGAGCTTCATATCCAATGCATTGGACACAACCTGTGAATAACCTCCATCTTTATAGTCTTTTTGTCTGTTCAGAAACCAGTCAGGGACCTTGAATTGGCGAGGATTTGCCACAACTGTCATCAAGTTATCAATCTCAGCAGCAGAAAGCTCACCAGCCCTGTGGCATTTGACATTTCCATAAGCACTCTAAAATCTAGATGACAAAGAAACAGCTCTAGGAATTTTGGCACACTAGATTTCATCCTTGTTTGGCCTAGCTGGAGAAATAGAGAAAGACCCTTTTGACACTGAACTAGCTTTAGACACATTTTCCTATGTTTTAGCATTTCACCCAGCTTATGCTTTTTTGGAGCAGATAAGCTACAGTAAGCTTGGACAAACAAGCACTTAGGCAGCTGTTTCAGACACAAGTCATGGGACTTTAAGACAAAAATACTAAGCATCAAGAATTACCTATCAATATAACTAACCACTGAGTACCCTGCGAATGAGTAAACCTAGTATAGTACAGTTAGCAGCTTATGGTGATTGTGAAATTCCAAACCATTGAAGAGATAATTACTTAATGTGCAATGGTTTAAAACATACTCATGCATTGATAAGTGGGATCCTGGTATAATTCCTGGAGCATTGTTTGGTTCAGCATTTCAGTCTAGGAAATAATTTCTATGGGTTAGTAAAACCTCTGTTCAATCAGTAGGAAGTATACCCCACGAAAGATCCATATTCACTTGAGTATGCTACCATAGTGAAAATTTTATGATTGTAATTGCAGTGGTCTATTGCTCAATCTGGTAATAACTTCCTTGTCTCTATATCTGTTTCTAATCCTCAGAAATTGTTTAAAGTTCTGTTCACTTTCCTTATTTTATGTACCTTATTGTATTACTCAAAGAACAATATAATAGCAAGTGCACCCTTTCTTGTTCTAAGCACTAGAACACAATGCCAAACCATAAATTTTCAATTCACTGACATACTAATATAATGCTCCGTATAAAACAAAACAGTTAACATTAGATTGGTACCCACAAAAAAAATAAAAGAAGGATCGAAATAAATTTTAAAAAGTTAGTGAAAGTCATTTTAACAAATCGAAGAAGTTGAAACCTTTTGTTCATGTCGATATCGGCTTTTTTGCAGCAGATGTTGGCGAACCTGCGACCAATACCTTTGATGGAAGTGAGAGCGAACATTATCTTCTGCTTTCCATCAACATTGGTGTTCAGGATACGCAAAATGTGCTGGAAATCCTCGTTCGCTACAAGACTCTGCAAAAGCAATCAATCAAGAAACACATAAATCAAATTGAACGCGTTAGAGACGAACAAGTCAACTCGTGTCGAACAGAAAAGATATAACAAACCATGGCTGCGGCTTTTCCCCTCGTCTTCTGTCTCTACTCTCTAGCAGTGCGCAGCGCCGGGTTGTGAAGACTAGGGTTTTGAGAAGGCCAAGAACGAAGAGCTTAAAAAAATTACTCCGTAGAATTTATATGGCTAAAATTGCAATTTAATCGTTATGTTTTTCAATTTGGTCAATTTCGCCTTTTTTTTCTTTTTTTTTTCTTTTCTTTTCTTTCTTTCGAAATTTGCATAATTTGACCAAAATCCCGGTGGGTGTATTCCAAATTTCCGATTTCCATCATAACTTTTGTATTAATAGATAACTTCTCAACTAAGTTAGTCGGACAGTTAGATTGATAATCAAAATTTTTAAGTTCAACTTTTCATTAGAGTTGTTTAATACTACTATTGATTTGAACTTGTCAGTTATAAATGACCTAATCTAATTTACCTTCTTGTAGTCCTTATAACGCACATTTAGGTAACAAATGCTATCTTTTTTTTTTTTTTTTTGTAAATAAAAGATTTTTAAATAACTTTCATAACATCTTCCTACACTTTCGTCAATAAAAATATTTAAATTATCACGGGAAATAATCTCAAAAATAATTTTGGAAAATATTGCAGAATAAGAGGGAAGTAATTATGAACACAGGTATTTGATAACGCAGTTGAAGACCGCCTTCTATTCTGTGGGGCCATGCCCAAAATATTTTTCAGCCAAGTGGAACTGCAAGTTTTTACACATTACAAGATTCAATGAATTACACAAACTATGACTGACATCAATTTGAGTCACTAATCTTGTAAGTAACTTCCTGAAAAATAAAGAATACAATTTGAGCTAATTCTACAAATTACACAAATTGTAACCAATATGATTTTCCAATTTCAATTGTTGAAGCCGTATCACTTCGAATTTGCCTCCATTCAGCTTTTTGAAGTTTTCTTCTAGATAAAATGAATATTTCTTGATTGTGTTGTCTTAAAACTTCAATCTTTCAACTTATTACAATGAGCTTATTTATAGTGTAATAAACCCTTATAATTTGCAACCACCATGCTTCAATGTCGACACTGACTTCCCACGATCAACATTCCTTGTGCCTTTGAGAAATGAGGTGATTCCTTTACCACTTATTTTGAGCTAAAATTAAGGATCCATATTTAGACTTTGATTTCTACACCACTTGTTTTGAGCAAATATTGAGGATGCATATTCTGACTTTGAATAATGTATTTCACATGTCCATTTTCCATTTAATTTTTTGATTTCACCATTCACATATTCATAATGCATTTTACAGGTCCATTGTAATAATCCATCACAGAGTTCATACAACTCATATGTGTTAAATTCGCACAACTCACACGTCAAAGCATTAATTTTCCAACATTGAGCCAACACAATAATTACAAAATTCACAAACTCTCCTTTTGGCCAATGTTGATAAAAAATTAATGTTACTCCCCCTGTGTCGTATGTACTCCCTCTTTTGAGGAATAGGTACCAAAGAAACCATTCTTGAAACTTTTCTCTTCTTTTTTCGATTTTGGATGATCCATGAGGTGTCAGGGTTTTTCTCTATCCGTTTAATGGTCTAGATCCACTCGACTAATTCCCGTTCACATTGAGAAAGAGAGGAGCAATGTGTCAGGTGAAAGCAATGTGACAGGAATTCTCATGAGTATATATCTAGTTGTGACAAAAAAAAAAGGTATTTTGTCTATGTGCAGAATTTGAGGCACAATTGTAAACAGAGTTTTCACATTTTTGGCACAACGAACCCCGCTTTGGGTATTTCGAAAACAATAACATTTATTCTAAGAGTGTGAGTAGGAATTTGATGACAATTTGGCATTTCAATAGAAGATAGAAATAGTATTACCCTTTATAGGCATACAAATTCAGCATATTGAGTAAATGTAAGGAGTCCTAGCAAAATCAACCTCTACTTCTACTCTTCTAGTCACATTGGAAAAGTTTATTGAAACTAGAAGAAATTATTGACAAACCAATTAGATATGAACTTCCAAAAAATGGATCAAGGGTTACCATTAGGAGAGTGAGAATCAAGCATCTCGAGATTCAGTGGTGTCACCCGGTGCAAGTGGTGAATATCCCGGGGTAGAAACAAATTAAATGAGGCAACATTATGTTGTGAGGGTCCGCTAGGTGCAATAAAGTCCCATAGCAGTGAGGTCAAAGAGTGCATTTGTCATCTTTTCTCTAGCTTTTAGCATTCTATATTGATCAACAATCATTGTAATTCTTCTTGAAGGAATCTAATAGTTTGGTGACTCCTGGGAAAGGATGCGACGAAGGCCCTGACTCCAATGTCATCAACATGATGAGCTCCTACTAGTAAGTATGAATCCACCTTAATTAGCACTTCCCCCGTCTAAAAAAAGTCATCTTTTTCAATTTAGAGTCCCTGCATAACTAGCAAATTAAAAATAATGTTAGGTAGAATGAGCTCCTTTCTCTTTCACTTGCCATATCGGGCTTCAAGCACTTGATCAAACAACAGCTACCCCAAGTTAACCTTCACGCCATTTGTAATATTGGCTTGGTGTGCCACTCGGGAGGAGGTTAGGAAAGTCATTTTCGACATGAAAATGATGAGGAACCCAGGTCCTAATGGCATTCAAGTTGTCTTTTATCAAGATTTATGGGAAGACATTGGGAGCTCCATAACTAATCTCGTAAATTCGGCTTTGAGCATAGGGAAAGTGCTGGTGAAAATATTGGAAGCCATCATCACCCTCATTCCCAACAAAGACACCCCGGAGAATGCATATGATTTTAGACCCATTACCTTACTAAATGTTATTTTTAAAATTTTCTCTAAAGTGATTGTGAATAAGATGCGCCCCTTGATGGATAAGCTCATTGGACTGCACCAAAATAGCTTCCTACCAGGTAGGTCAACTCTTGACAGCGTGGTACTCACTCAAGAAGTGGTTCATAGCATGAACAAGAAAAAAGTAAGAGAAAGGGTACATGGTAGTGAATATTGATCTGCATAAGGCTTATGATAGCTTGAGTTGGAACTTCCTGGAGTTGGTGTTGAATGACTTTCGTTTCCCAGATCGGATTATGGAACTCATTTTGTATTCTCTTAAGGAAAGTTCGATCTCTATCCTTTGGAATAAGGAACGACTAACACTATTCAGTCCAGGACGAAGGCTCCGCCAAGGTGATCCGTTGGCACCTTACATGTTCATCCTTGCATTGCGATGGAAAAATTTTCTTGGGATATCCTGAACGAGGTTAATGTGAAGAACTGGAAACCAATCCATATCGCGAGGGGAAGTATGGGGATCTCACATACCTTTTTTGCTGACGATCTTATGCTTTTTGGTGAAGCTTCCGAGGGTCAAATCACCACTATGATGGGTTGCATGAAAAGGTTCGCTCAGACATTAGGGCTCCACATCAACTTGGAGAAGTCTCTCATCTTTTGTTCGCCCAATATTTTGAATCAGTTGTAAAGAAGGATGGGAGAGCTGACGAACATCCCGGTAACTAAAAAGCTGGGAAAGTACCTTTGTATTCCTATTTTGCAAAAAAGGGTTTCTAATAGACCATTCAATTATATCCTGGACAATATGAGGAAGAAACTCTTTACCTTTAAAAAACAAACTCTTTTAGCCTCACGGGTAGGAGAGTTCATGTTCAATCTGCGCTGGCATCCATTCCAATCTACTCCATGCAGGCGTTTGATCTCCCGTTTGGAATTTGTATATTGATAAAATCTGTAGAAATTTCCTTTGGGGAAACACTAAAGACAATAGGAAAGTGCACCTTCTGAATTGGAAGGAAGTTTGTAGGCCTTGCAATAAGGGGGGCTTGGGGCTCCGTATGGCTAATGATTTTAATTTGAGTTTATTATCGAAATGGTCCCTCGACTATTGCAAAATTACTAATTTGGTCCTCGATAATTTTTTGTGCCCAATTTAGTCCCTCGACTTTGAAATTTTTAACCAATTTGGTCCTCCGTTTATTTTACCGTTAAACATCCGTTAAATCGAGATCAAATTGGTAATTTTGCTATAGTCAAGGGACTAAATTGGTAATTTTTCAATAGTCAAGGGACCAAATTGGTAACTAATTTTTCACTGAAATGTTCCCTTGACTATTGAAAAATTACCAATTTGGTCCCTTGACTATAGCAAAATTACCAATTTGGTCCTTATTTAACGGATGTTTAACGGTAAAATAAACGGAGGACCAAATTGGTTAAAAATTTTAAAGTCGAGGGACTAAATTGGGCACGAAAAATTGTCGAGGACCAAATTGGTAATTTCGCAATAGTCGAGGGACCATTTCGGTAATAAGCTCTTTTAATTTGGCCCTTCTCACCAAGCTAGCATAGCAAGTGATCAACAACCCAAAGAAGCTTTGGATTCAAATGGTGAAGGCAAAATACATGAAAGATCGGAATTTTTTCTCTACACTAGTTCCTAGTAATTCTTCGTGGGGTTGGAAGAGCATCGCGAAAGGCAGGAACATAGTTGAACTTGGGGCATTCTGGAGAGTTGGCAATTTTTGGTTGGATTGGTGGGTCAATTCGTGGCAGCTTGGCATCGAGATGGAAATTGACGTCCTGGATCACCTCGCCAACGCTAAGGTTAGTGATTTTATTACTCCTACCCAATCTTGGGATATTGATAAATTGCAAACACTCCTTCATGGGGAGAAAATGGATGCCATTAGGGCCATTCCATTACCGGTCAACATGGAAACAAATGACAGGCTTTGCTAGCCAACTTCTAACTCAAGTAAGTTTTCGATGGCCTCGACTTTTAAGATCATTTCAGGTAATACCAATGATGAAGAGGACTTCAACTGGATTTGGAGGATGAAATGTGTGGAGAGGGTAAGATGTTTGTTTGGCTGGTCACAAACGGGAAGGTCCTCACCAATGCGAAGCGGGTCAAAAGAAATATGACGGATGACCCAAGATGCCCAAGATGCGGGGGAGGTGATGAAACCTTAGCACATCTCCTTCGTAACTGTCCTTAAGAAAAAGCTTGCTGGAACTGCTCGCACCAACCTGCTCGGTTATGCACGCAAAATTACCTGGCAACTTCGAAATGGGTCTACAACAATTGTAACAGCAACGAAGAATTATTCCTTGGAGCTCTTACTTAGCATACATAATCTGGATGATTTGGAAAACAAGGAGCAATGCAGTGTTCAATAACGACAATGACACCCCTACAGAGATAGCTCTAAAGGTGCACAGATTGACCTAGCTCGGAGGCTAGACAACTTCTGGTTAAACAAGGCGGAGTTTACTCGAGTTATTGTAATTGGATTTGGTGGTCTCCCACAAGCCATGGCTGGCTTATGCTTAATACAGACGGTGCTAGGAAAACGAACACGGAGTTAGCGAGTGCCAAGGGATTAGTTCGAAACCACAAAAAAAAATTGGGTCATGGACTTTGCTACTAAAATCGAGATCACTGACAGTTTCTCGATTAAGTTGTAGAACCTAAAGGAGGGTCTATGGCTCACTTACCAACCCATTGCCATCCCTACTCGCCCCACCATTAGCGACCGCATTAACACCCTTGCTAGTGCCATCATGGACTTTTAAATGGAAAAATTGGAAAGTGAAAGTACAAGAAGAAAATATAGTGTAAGTTTAGAATGACCAACTTAATTCAGTTAATTGATCTACTAACAATTAATGTGACAAACCACAAAGAAAGCTATTCTTTTGCAAACTAAAAAATGAAAATAAAAATTGAATAAAAAGGAAATAATACAAAAACGAAAGATACAAATTCCAAACTATATACAAAGTCACCCCTTGTGCTCTGGACCTTTTAAGTGCATTTGAGGAAAAATAAGAAAAATAAAGCCTAAGTTCCTCTGCGCAATAAGCATTTACACTGAACTGAACAGCGTTCAGGCTAGATCTTCAACAAATTCAGTTCGAATGCTGTGTTTGGCCTAATGATGTTCTAAAGCCAAAAGGTAATTTGCTTCTTGCCCTCACATAAATTCCATCATTGCCAGCTTGAAATGCAGCAGTGGAACAAGAATTATGAACTTTCATCATTTGCAACCATGTCTTGAGAAGAAGTTTTGCTTGGTTCCACACAAGATTCTTCAACATTTTTTCTTTCACAGCATCCATCATTGGAAGAAGCCAAATCTTTCGTACCTTCACAAGGAATAATCTTTGCACTGTCAACTCCTTCAGTATCGGTAGTTATTTCGAAAGCCATATTTGGTTTGTTTTCCCCGTCAATTGTGCTGGGATGATTCGGATCTGAGCTAGGCTGTTCAATAGGTTTCCCAGCAGCAGATAGTTCTGTAGATTGTGAAGTCTGTTTCCTGTCTCCATCTTCTGTTTTACATTGGATGGCAAGATCTAATGAAGAGCAATGTACAGAATCAGCACAAATCTCTTTCCCCTCAACTTCAGTGGGTGCACTATATGATATCTCAGAAGTGGCAAGGACATCATCCTTGGTGGGTAACACATCCTCTGCATTATGTGAAGCCTCCGGAATGGAACATGCCTCAGCTTGGTTTTCCACAACTTTACTTTGAGATGATTCAGAAGACAGATGTGAGGGAGTCTCATTAATGCCGCAAATCACAGGAACCAAAACTGCATCCTGATTATCATCTCTCTCTCTTGTGCCCCTTACAGCAGCTTCATCTGATGATTCATGAACCGATTGTGAAGAAGATGCTTTGATAGCTTTCTCACAGGCTTCCTGGTCAACGTGCACAGAAGTCTGGGTAATTTGTCCAGGAGTATCCAAGACTGCATCTTGCATATCAAGTGTGACCACATTTTCACCTGCTGCAGAGTGGCCTAAGTTTGTTGAAGATTCAGCAAGCTTGTTCTCCACCTCAGATTTGATTGATTCAGTCACCTTATTGGACGATTTGATAGTAGATGGACTAGAGTCTTGACCATCAATCATCGTACTATCATGTGATTGTACAGCTGAAGCTGGAGAACCCGAGCACCCACTTTCAACCTTGGCATGAATTTCATTTGCGTTCTGCAAACCAGTGTCGTGACATTCATTTGCATCACGCTTAGCACAGGAAACTGTGTCAGGACTTTTAAAATCAACAGCCCCCAAACCTACGCAAACAAGTTAAAGGGTCCAAATCAGAGGCATGGATAACTAAAACGATGAAGGACGTTCTTTCTCCTAGAAGGGCAGGAAATTAACAAAAAGATGAACCTAAAGGTGAGACTAATCACTCACCTTCTGATGCTCCTTGCTTTACTAGCTGCTTTTGTAACATATCTACCCCTGGAAACACCAACATATTCATAGATTTCATTTCCTGCTTGTGAGATTCCTCAAGTTGGTTGAAACCAAAAACTACTGTCCAGGTATGTATATGCTCAGATATAGCAGGAATGATCAACTTCTCAACTTTTAGAGTGGAGAGGACCTGAAAATTGCACCATCATAAAAAAATGGGGATAAAACAAATCAGAGATTGAAACAGGGTGGAAGATGGCTTTTTACGATTTTGATATTTTATGTTAAAACATACAGTTTGCAACTAGAAACACGGCATGTGCATAAACTATTTTCTTTATTAGTTCCTTGAGAAGTAAATGATATTCGGACTGTAGTTCCAATAACTCTATCCTATATATAATGGCATTTTGAATCAAGAAAAATAATATGAAGCAAGATATCCTTAAATTTGAAACAAATTTTATATCAATTAGATCAATACAAAAACCAACAACTAAAATTCAAGCATACCGTCTCAATAGCAGACAATAGCCGTCGACACATCCCTTGACGCCTATATATATGGCGTGTCCCAATAAACGGCATTTCTGCAAGTTGTGTGCCATGTATCCTGATAAATGCATATGATCAGAATTTACTGTTATTAATAC
>CM008342.1:27961588-27996083 GCA_002525835.2 Ipomoea batatas | reverse complement strand
TTGTTAGTAATTCTATTAGACATCTTAACGGGAATACCTCTTGGCATGTCTGCCCACAAAATGAAGTAGATGAAATTTTGTTCTTCACAGGTAAAACATTGTTAGCCTTCAACTCTTGTCTGCATAATTTGTGATCTGTAAAATATGTAGAATTTCATCTAAACAGGAAAAGGTGATAGAACTATGAAAGAACAAAGTGTTAAAAAAATTAAAACAAGATTTCAAAAGAGACATCATATTACATTTTTTCTCACAGAGGATGCACAAGTGGAGCTCATTGACATCCATATCATCTTCTGTAGGACTTTCATCAGCAATGCCACAAAATTTGCAAATACAACTTGGACAGTGCCAATCACCTGGAGGAAGCATCTGCAATGAGTAGAAACAAGTCAACGTCATACATTTTTGGCTAAAGCCTGTCTCCTTAGCCCTGAACTGTAACCTGTAGGCTTAATTGCTCAGCCATCATGATGTTTTGAATCACATAAACAAATGACTGCATAACAAAGCAAATACACCAAACTCAAATAAGGTTTTCAATAGGTTCAGGGTTGACCAAAATTGGAGCAAGAGTTGTAAACAATTGGCTTTTTGCCGGAAGACAGACCAAGCTATTCAGCTAATTCATTGCAACTGAGACCAATCATTTTGCAGTTTTTACACGGTTAATGGACATGATTTGCTTCCTTTACAGCAGAGTATATATGCTTTTAGACTAAATTGGCTTCCTTGCTGCACCATTACCTCACAAATTCAAGATAAAATTGGTGAGTGAGATGATTCTACAGCAATGACGTTGAGAAATGAGAAAGGGCAAGAATGCCTGATTTAATTGATGGCCTTTTGCAATCCAATTTCTCCATTAATGTCACTTTGGTGCTCAAGTTGAAATTAATGGAATAAATTCAGAATCTTCAGATGGTAGACTGAAGAAATAGATTTCACATGAAGTGTTGTTTCCAAAATAGCATGTCATATTCATGAAGTGCACACATCATTTAGAAAAATAAATAGGGTTAAACAGCAGAAAATATTGCTGTTCACGTTTTCTAGATTTGTAAGTTATCACTGTTCAAAAATTCATACACTATTTCCTTTTTAGATGAAAGTCTACAATTTGGATGAAACCATTACCAAAAACTACAACCAAAAATACCACAAATTGTTTTGAGCTCTTTAGTATTTTATTCTTACCACAAAAATTTCTACCAATTCATATTTAAACAAATATCAGCACCAAGTTTTATATTGATTATTATAAAAAATTTAAGCTCTCGATTATTTTACTTGTAAAAAACTTTAAAATTCTCCCTCTTTGATCCTTGAGAAGTTTGGCACTTTTGATTCATGATTGTAAATGACTTATTTGATTATTTAGTAGGATTTCTTGATCCAAATCTAATTTACCATTCATCCTGTGAATCAAGATTTGAAAACCTTGTTTGAAGTTTGGCATTGCCTTCCATCTATCTAAAACACTGATAAGTTTCACTTATCAAAACAACAAAATGAAAGATACTACTAGGTTTCTTCTCCTTTGGACTAAGCTTATAGTTAATGAATGGTTTTTTAAATAGAAAACATGCACCAGCTTAACTTTAATAGTTTGACCCCCTTCTCTCTCTTTTCTCTTCGTGAACAGAAAAGGAATTCCACATTTATGAATGTAATGAAAAGGGACGAGTAAAAACGTTATCTTTGAAAGATGGGCAAGTAAGAAGTAAGCAAAAAAGAAGTGAGATAGAGCATATGCTGATTAACACGTACCATTATACCAAGACAGCTCTGATGAAAAGTTGATGGACAACTATCACAGCAGATCAGGTCCCCACCATCACCACAGATACCACAAGTATCATCATCTGGATCATCACCATCAGTGTCTACAGTACAGAAATCCTGGCGTTCAGACTCCTCTTGCCTATTCCATGCATCTATAAGGCACTGCAACAGAGAAACTCCAGATTCCAAAACTATGTTTTGAAAGGGTTGACGCAGTTTGCTCCCTGCATGGAGCTCAAACTTGGAAACTGTAAGGATTTTACTACAGCAGCCACAGTGAATGCCATCTCGTGTGATCCAGCCTTCTAGCTTTACACGTGTTTTTCTACGGTTCATATATTGAACCTTTTCACTAAGTTTCGCTGTCCCAGAGTCAATCATCCATGCCAATAATGTTCTTTTTCCAGAATAAGGAACATAACCATCAATATCTGAATTTTGTCCTTTATCAGAACTGCGGACCAACAAAGTACATCTCCCAATTATTTTACTTTTTCTTCCCTGGATTAACTTACCAGTAGGTGCTACAGAGGATTTCCCAATAATGTCCTGGTCAAGTTTCCCATCTTTTGAGATCGAGATATTTTCATTAGTTTCATACTGATTCTTTTGATGTCTTGCATGAAACTTTCCTTTCAGCAACTTACCACTCTTCTTTATATAGCTACTTAATCGCTCATCATGCTGATCGCTGTCTGAGCCTTCTGCAGACTCATTTCCTGAAGTCTTCTTGTTGTCCCTACTGGTACCATTATCCTTTCTCTTCTTTTTCATTTCTTTCTCAATTTTCTTTCTTGTTTGCCTTGTTAGCTTATTTATATCTTCCAATAAAGGAGAAAATGGAGCAGA
Organism: Ipomoea batatas; assembly: GCA_002525835.2. Lineage (NCBI taxonomy): Eukaryota > Viridiplantae > Streptophyta > Magnoliopsida > Solanales > Convolvulaceae > Ipomoea > Ipomoea batatas. Next base: position 27,993,449 of record CM008342.1, on the reverse strand, counting down.
CACACCAGCAGATTTATTTCCACCACCATCCTCCTCCAACTGTTTCTGAAAAGCATCATAAGCCTTAACTATAGACCAATAGGCTGTTCCACAAGGACTTATGTACACTGCATCTAGGTAATCTCTGTTTCTTCTAGGTCTATAATCAATAGTCCAGCCAGCATCAGTCAAAATTCCCCTAATTTTCTCACGCAGTTTTTGTTTCTCAGTGCTTGCCCCACGTTTGGTTTTTCCTTCTTTATTAGTGGGAGAAACGGGTTTAGCTGTTGAAAGCTTATTTTCTTCCTTTTTAACCCTTTTCAGAGAGTTACCAGCAGGCAGAGCTGAGAGAACCACCTTAGGTGATGTACCAGTCCCATCAGTTTCTGAATCACTAGCTCGAGTATTTTTGCTCATCAAAATTTTCCGGGATTTCATCTTACTTTTATCCCTTTGAACAGACAGGTGTTGCTTTTCAGAGTGTTCAGAATCTGAATGAATTGTTGGTTGGATTTGTAGCTTCTTCATGATCAAGTCCTCAGACGTTGAACCTTTCCTACTGTCAAAATCACGGCAATCATTCTTTTTATGTGATAAATCCTTCTTTTTATTAACCATTACCTTCAATACCCCATTTTTCCCCTGCAACCTTATTGCTTCATTGGACGTTTTTTGATACTTCAACTTCAGCATTGAGATGGGTAAATCCGCCTCATCTTCCTCCTCATCAGTTTCGCTTTTAGCTGAACAATCAAAACCCTTAGTCCTACTCCCCAAAGCTTTCCTTGAGCTATCAAACTTCCTCTTTGCAACAATCATTTCAGCACTAGACCCACTTCTGAATTCCCTAGAACTCCCTATTCCTTGTGTCACCTTTAACCTCCCATCTCCGTATTCATTCCTCACGACTCTCTCATCAAACTCATCGTACTCATCGAACTCAAACAAATCTAACCTACTCCGTTTCGTATCACTTTCAGTATTACCATTCCCCTCAGCCCCACTCCGGCAAGTTATCGGACTATTACCAGAAATTTCCTGGGCTTTCCTCTTGTAAGGTTCCGGCAACTCATCACCTGACTCAGAATCATTTGCAATCACTCTTGGCCTTTTCTTTTTGTTCTTCTGCAAAGAGCCGATCCCTCCCCGTTGAGCACCCCCCGCTCTATCATCTTTTTTCCTTACAATTAAACACCCAGACGAACTTTTCTTCTTTACCACACCACCTGATCTCACAGTCTCCTCCATGGAAAAATAAACCCTAAATTCAATCAAATTAGAATCAAATTGACCATCGAAATTAACGACCACACATCCCCTCACTCTTCAGTTCAACAAATCAGATCTGGAACAGAATGCAGAAACAATCAAACCTCGAGAAAAACCCAGACATAAAAAATTAAAAATCTTGGCATAATAACGCAGGCTGTGGAGTGCATGAGAAAATTCAGTGATCCTTACCACACCGGTAAGCAAGCTGGATTCCTCAACGGCGATAAATCCACCAGATCCTCCTCCGATCAAAGCGGAATTCCCCGGCGAGCCAAATCGCCAGAAACAGAAAGGAGAGGGGAGAAGAACTCAAGAAAGGAATAGGCTTCGCAATTGGCTTTGGGCTATGAGCATGGCATGGGGTAGTACATACAGGATTATTTGAAGCAGTAAAGATGAAAAACAAAAACTAAAAAATAGGGGTAAAAAAACAGGTATCACAATTATGTTTCTAACATTTTTGGTCAATTATTTTAATTTGCTGACATTTTAACAAGAAAAAATGAGAGAGAATGATAGGCGTAGCTACAAATTCTGGATCAGGTTTACAGGGGGAAAGAAAATCTACAAAAATCTAAGATTAGATGTAGCAAGAATGCATGAACTGGTGAGGTGAGCCACTGAACCTTAGCTTTCCAGTCTTTAATATTTGATGATTTAAGCTCTTGGTAATTGGTAATGTTGTTTCCAAGAGTGCTGCGAAACAAAGGAGCAATAAACAATTTCAATTTCTGAGCTAATTACACCTCATTCTCATTTTTGTTCATTATATTAAGAATCCGCAAAAAAATTACTTCTGAAAAGCATCTTATGAATTTTTTCGTGTTTAAGTATTCAAAATACTACTCATTTCATCTTAGACTAAAGCATAAACAACACGTTTGTATTACATTAAATCATCCAACTTGCGACATCTACTTATGTGCAAAAGTTTGACTTCACTTAACTCAAAAATATTCATAATTTTTCATCTTATAATTAGCATGTTAAAAATATTTTTGTCTTTTATCTATTCTTTGTATATCTATATATTGTTATTTTAAAAATACGCTCAAAGTCGGTTAAGGAAAACTCAAGTCATGTGTAACACACACTTTCTTTAAAATTAATTTACTACCTCTCAAAGGCGCTAGTAGTGTTGTAACGTCAATCTCTCAAGATAAAATGAATTTACAACTATATAGTTATATAGTTGAACACTCAAACTATATTGCTATCAGCGAATTTAAACAAAATTAGCACTTAAGATTGTTGAGAGGTTGGCAAAAAGTTTTCAAAGAATTTTCATGGAGTATGAGAATGAAAACTATATTTTTCAACAGTAAAATCATTCAGCCTAACCACATATATTTATAAGAGAAAGTGGAATTCATTAGCACTAATGACATTCAAAATTGTTTTAAAATTCAATTTATAACTCCCAAAATTAATATATTTAATTGGCTCAAATCAAGAGTGGACCACACTAAAAATTATACCACATAATGGCTACTTTAAATGTCATTTTAAGTCAATTTTTCCAACAATCCCTCACCTGAATGAAAATTGATTTTTCGAACTAGAAAAAAGACACAATGGTGTTCAGTGGATGAAGAAGTTGACTTTTGCTGATTGCGGATTTGATAAGCTTGATCGAGGTGGTTGGCTAGCTTGGTTGCGGCAAAGTTTGATGGATGCTTGGATCATTTTGGGGAATGTGTGCCAAAGGGAGTTTGAATTTCTTTCCCCTCATACCTCTTGATTTTCATTGTGGATAATAGCCCCAGTTTCATTCTTAAAGTGTAGGAAAAAAAACAAAAGTCTTTGTTGGGCTTACATGATTGCATCCACCCCAATACCCCATTCATCATTCTTAAAGTGTGAAAAACCCAAAGTCCCATACCCACTTCTAAAGTGTGGAAATGGATGCCCATGATCTTGGGTTATCCATCCATTTCACCCCGCTTTCATGATGAACATCAAAGACGATGTTCATTCTAAAGTGTGGAAAGGATGCACTTTGTGTTTCATTGGAATTCTTGACTTTTAAATGATGAATATTCAGGTTTTGCATGTGATTGAAGTGTGTGACATTGTTCATATTCTCTTGGAAATGTGCTCAAATGGTGTGTGACAAGTTTAATTCTTTGAATATGTTTTACATTCTTTTGTGTGTTTGCATAATGTTCACCTCCTATTTCTCTTGGACCTCGATATCTTGGATCCTTCGAATTGAGAGTGTGCATAAGATTGATTTGTGAAAGATAAAGTGACAAAACCCAAAATTGAACAAATTTTTTGTATGACATATGGGGCAAAAGGTGAGATTTTCTTGTGTGACCATGTGTGATTTCCTACTCCCAATGAAAAATGCAAGAGGGGTTGAAAAGAAGACAAAAGAAAAAGAAAAGTCAATAAAAAGATTTTTTTTAAAAAAAAAGAAGAAGAAAGGCATGATGTTATCTTTGCTTGAGGGGGAAAACAAAAGGCGAGGCATTTCGTAGGACTCGGGAAATCATTGCATGGACTTCGAAAAAGTTTAGAGCTCTATATGAAGGCGATTGACTCGACGGTGTGTCCCAGAGGTGATAAGAAGAAAGAGGGAAATTCATGTTAAACCAAAACACGTGGAGTGGTTGATAAGCACCAAGAATAGCATTTAAAAAGGGTCTTAATTGGATTAATAGTGCAACGTTTTGACATCCGATTATAACAATTGCATGCGTTTTAGCTCAGATGTGATCTAAATCTTCTAACATCATTTCTAGGAAGAGTTTTGAGATATTTTACAGATTGGAGAGGGATTTGAGGCTAAAACAGAGCAAAAGACAAAGAAGCCACAATGCAGTATCGTCCCACGCAGCCTCACACGCGTGTGGCTGGGCGTGGAATCTTTCCAGTAGCCTTCCATGCCCACCACCACGCGTGGTAGCATGCGTGGTCGGGCCAAGGGCCATTTTGGGAAATTTGTTCCCTTTTGTCACCCATATAAATCCCTCTTGCCCTAAACCAAAGGGAGGAGGAGAACAATCAGAAAAATCATAGAATAGAGTAGAATAGATCTAGAGGGTTTTCTCCCCTCTTGGGGGAAAATTCTTTTTTCTTCTAGCTTAGATTAGATCCAAGGGCAAGGATGAAGATTGGGATTTCAAGAACAAGGTTGTAAAGATCCCCTTTCTAAGGGTGGTAACTATTCTTTCCATTTCCTAATTTAATACTTGTTTCTTTGAGATTTCCTTTCTTTTTCTTGTTTCTTTAGCATGATAGAGTAGATTAGATAGGGGATTGGTGGCCCCAAGGTTAATCTATGTGGATGTTTAATATTAATGCTATTAGAATTGTGAGTTGCTTGGTTGTTGGATGATGAACTTGTGTGGATGATGTTCTTCAAACTTTGTGCCTTTTGTGGCCACATTAGGTAGCAAACCCAAAGGAAGTGAGTGTGTGTGCGATAGCGGCCACTCATGAGTCTCATTCACCCACATCTCCGCTCTTAGTCCGAAAGGACGAGATCCGAGAGGAGTGGTAGACAAAGTGTTCGATGAAATGCCCCAACCGAATGAGGATGTGGGAGTCCAAAGTGTGACGCCACTTGGTGATGTGCCATGAACTCCCTAGTCTAATCCACACTTTTGCTCACAAATCCATACAAAGATAGACCACATAGAGAAGCTTAAAGCCCCGATCTCCGCCTTTTTATTCATTTTACACAACCACCCTACTTCCCTACAAATGCTATCCAACCTTAGCAAATCCCGTAACTCTTTTCCTTCAACCTCTTAGATGCCAACACACTAGTTCGGTTCTCATTCGCCATCCTTGAGAGACACGACACTCGGGGAGTCTTGACTCTTCGTTTTATCACCTTCCCATTCACACCCATTCACTCACCCCATACAAACACAACCATCACTGGTCCATGTCATACCATCACGTACTTTATTGTTGGGTCTTTAGGGTTGGCTGTGATTGTTTAGAGACCTTGTGCACATCGTTCCGACTAGTTGGATAAGCTTGGTAGGGTCAGTAGAAATAAGAGGCGAATCACCTCGTTTGCTTGCTTGGTTGTTGTGTAGAGAGGAGTGTTCCCTTTTGTGATTTGTTCTTGACCATTTAGGGGTTTTTGTTTCTTTAGATATTCCTTGAAGTTGCCAAAGACCTTGTGGTCAAGTGGCATTCGGTGTCCCGATTAACACTCCCACATGGATGATGGGAGTGGGTTCGAGCCTCAGTGGATGCAACTGTTGACTTGTTGTGCTTAAAGATTATCTGATTGATGAGATATCGAGATATGACTTGTTGTGCTTAAAGATTATATGATTGATGAGATATCGAGATATGACTTGTTGGGGTTGATTGTTTGACTTGCTTAGGGACAAGCAACTGAAGCAATGTTAAAGTGTGGAAACTTTTGATGAGTGCCAAAGATACATCTTTCTAAGGGTTAATTTGGGGTTGTTTTGTGCTTAATTGGAGTCTTTTGTGCTTAATTTGGATAGTAAATGACATAAAATGGTTTAATTGAGGTACAAGGACTAATAATGAGTGCATTTTAGTGTTTTCAAGGGTTTTGAGCTAAAATGGAAGCATTTGGACCTAATGTGGAGCATATCTAGTGAAAACGCTATAGTAGCAAGGGCCACAAGTGGGTGCATGACCATGGAGCTAGCATGGGGAAACTTCTACAAGTTGTACTGCACTGACCACTATCATGGCAAGATTCTAGGAGCTACACGAACACGGCAACGATCGTGCACAGGTTTGTTGACTTTTGGACAACCAATCTTTGACTTTAGTTTTTTTAATCTTTTAGTCAGCTCAAAAACTCTCCCAATCTAGAGAGAGAAAGTGGTTCTAGGGTTTAAAGTGAATTGACAACTTACTTTAATCTTGGAGTTTCTTCTTCTTGCTTGATTTGGATTTCTTCTTGGATTTATTGCTATTATGAATTGAAGCTAAGTAATTTTTGCATTTTCTCCATTTAATTCATCCTTCATCTCCATTGATTGCTTCAATTTCAATTGTTTTTCAATCAAGAACATGAGTGGTTAAACCTTCTTAGGGGTTGGATTAGCATTTACTTGTATGTTGCTAGTGTGATTATTGTTAATTGCTAATTGGAAATGTATTTGTGTTGATTGCTTGATTTCTTTATGGAAGTGGGAGGTTTGTTTTATTTCTATGGTGTTAGGGCCCAACTCCATGGATGATCTAGGAGTTAGTATGCTTGACAAGAGATTACAAACATACTAAGATCGAGCCTTGATTCCACTTGCATTTTCTGCCTTAGATCCGAGAGGGCAAAGTCGGGAATGAGGTGTAGGCATTGTGTTCAATAAAATATCTCATGGTTGTAACATTGTCACTTGGGTGCTCTATTACCCCATGATATGCCAACAAGACCTAAAATGACTTTGGCATTTGCAATCACCTCACTAAACTCTAATTAGCACAATCATACATTTCCTACTTTAGAGACTTGAAAGCACCATTGCAAGGAAAGGCTAATCCATACCATTCCATATCATTTGATTCTCTTATTCAATTTGTTAGCTTGTTCTCTATACTTGCACACTTGTAACCTTGAATTTTGCACACAATGCTTGCACACACTTGTCTCTAGTTCTTAAAGGGTTCTTGGCCCTCTTGTGACTCACTACACATAAATTGCTTCCAAATTTGTCATCCTCTTGAGAACGACATTCGGGGGAATTCCATTTTCCATCTTACTTTCCAAGTTTCCATTTACCGCTGCATTACACTCACACCAAGGACCAAGTTTTTTCTTGTACTTTTTGGTGTTCTTGGAGCTTTTACCATGCTCTACAATGTTGGCCTTAGCAGCACCCGCGACAAGAATCCTCCCTTTACTTTTCATTTTGTCATCCTCAATCCTAAGTCAAAGGATCAAGTGCTCCTAGATCATCTCATATCGCTTGTGCTTAAAGGTAGTTTTTTTTATGTATTTCCATCCTAGAAGTAGTAAGTGGATGGATTATTGATGTCACTTGAAAGGCTTCACTCGCCATCATGCCTTCGTTACGGATCTCATTGATGATCAATTGAATTTCTTCAACTTGACTCAACAAAGTTTTGGAATTCACCATTTTAAAATTGAGAAATTAGCCAACTAGAAATTTCTTTACATCAACATCCTCGCTTTTGTAATTGTGATCCAAGGTTACCCATAGCTCCTTAGTTGTATCATACTTGTTATATAAATCTTACAACATGTCATGCAAACAATTGAGCACATAGTTTTAGCCTCGTTAAAAACTTGATAGGAAAACCCTGTGGGAAAACCTAGACAAGAAAAGAGTACAAGGTATATAAAATATATTCATATTCATGCCTCGTTAAAAACTTCACTAGGAAAACCACGTGGGAAAAACCTAGTTGAAGAAAAGAATACATGATATTCGTAAAATCATACATTGTACAAGTTGCCTCATTAAAACCTTAACTTAAGAAAATCCTATGGGAAACACTTAGTTAAGGGAAAAAGAGTACAACCATAAGCCTTCGGGGCATAATCTTCAGGATTTGGGTTTGTCTATTTAAGTATTTATTTGCAACTTTTCCCCCATTATTATATCATATTCATGTCTCGTTAAAAACCACACTATAAAAACCAAATGGGAAAAAACCTTGTGAGGAAAAGAGTACATGGTATGTATATGTTGCAAAATTACAACGTAACTGTAAAACCCAATCTACAGGATTGATTCGAGTGAATGATACTCCCCCTGAAGATAACAATCTTCAAGGTGGATATGTTGCAATTTTCAAAATTAGCACTAAAGTGAACATTCTGTATAACAACCTCATGACTCTACTAGAGTCCACATGGGTTGCATCGTGACACTATATATGTTCTATTAAATATTCTCAAACATATAAAATCTTTAAGACAATTTTCAAGTAGGCTAAATGGTGTATAAAACTTCTTCAAGAGAAGCTCGATCTTCAGGTCGATACAATACTTGGTTTTCCCAGTCTTTCATTTTAAAAACTCCATCTTTCAGCATGAGCAAACATCATCAAATATAGCAATTCTACGCTCATCAGCAATCCTTTAAAGAACACATTCCGCAACCCTTTAAAGAACACATAATGACACGTAACTACGCTCATTTACAACTCAATAAAGAAAACTTATGGTACATATTATCCCTTCTAAATAAGGGTAATAACTCCATTCGCAACCCTTTAATGAATTCATAATGACACGTAATTCCTTCTTCAAAAGGAGAATTACTTAGTCAATCATTATCTGTGTTAGGTCATATAAAGACCATAATACTTTTCGTGTTGTGATTTTCACTTTCTTTTATATCGTCCAATGACCCATTATCATGTGGTTATGACATTTATTAGCTGCATATCTAAGTTTATTCTGCCAATGATATTATGTAGCGGAACTTAATGTCATCTTACATGGGAGATTGTATTTGATTAAAATCAATCAAGGGTCTCTGCGTGAACCCATGTGCTACAAAAGCTCGCTATTATACCACCTCATCATTTTCATTTCTCTTTCGTACAAACACCAATTTGTAACCAACAGGGTTAACATTCAATGGTGTACGTGTTATAAAGAGAATCTATTTTAGCGAGTCGAGCTATGCCTTAATTTCTCCTTTAAATATTAAACAATGAGGATGATTCTAGCACCTCATCTGGATCCAGTTTATTTAAATGAGCAATTATATAGGCAATTGTGTTGTCGACAACAACAATATTATAATTTTCTCCCATATTTATAAAATCCATGACAATTTTAAAATTAACCAGATCATAGACATTTCCCAAAAATATTAAGATCTGGTGGTTCCACACCCCTAGTATTATGTTTGTTTGGTGCACATTACTAGGGTTTTCGTCATCTGGACGAACATCTTAAAGACATAACTTTTAAGATTTTTTAAAGAGTGACATAATTCCTTACTAGATCTAGTTGTTGTGGGTTCTTATTTTTTCTATATCAATGAATCTCCCGCACTTCTAGCGACAAGGAATATCGATATATATATATATGGTCCAATTTGGGGAATGTATATATGGGACCTAATCACTCTTTTTTGAAATAAATTTATTTAGCAGATTTCTTTCTGAACTTCTAGTTTAGCCTAATTGGTACGTGGATTTAATTTTTGAAAATCATTTCATTCCATGAAATTTCACGGCATTCCATTTTATTTTGATCATATCTCGCCCTAATGCCGTGAATTGATCTTCATGCAATCAGCATATCCATTGTGTCTCTCTGAGGGGCAATATTTGATACAACATATGGAGGTTTAAGGTATACTATGGTGGAGATGTAGTAGATTCGACTGCATTCATAAGGATAAAACCGCAGATTTGGGAAATTTTCGTTTGAAAACCACGTATTAGATGTAAGGGGGGATAAGGGTATGTAGTGTGCCAAATTTTTAGAATTAAAGTAGCAGCATGAACACTGCATTTCCCCAATAAGTATCTGGCACATTAGAGAGAAAAAATAATGGTTTAGCAAGTAATTTAAATTTAGAGATTCAGCTAGACCATGTTAGGTGTGGTCATAAGGCATAGGATGCTTCATCGTTATGCCTAATGCCATATAACAATCGCAAAAGTGGACGAGTTGGATCATGGTTATTGTTGCCACCATGGCCTTACCATTAGACTTCAAGTTTTTGAAAAATGAAGGTAAGACAATCAAATTGTGAGTTTAGAGAAAATAAAAACTATTAATATGTACTAGTCAAAATTATCCGTCACGGATTTTTATAAGGCATAAGGGCCCTTTTCAGGAAGGTATTGCTCGTGGACTTCTCAACAACCGCGTCTGTAGGTTATGTAGGATTGAGATAAATCTCAATATCAAGAGCCTACATTAAATAATCGCTTCAGTTCAACGCTAGTTTGGACAAATTTAAGTGTCGTTGTATACTTGTCTAAATTCGAGGGCCTACTCTTATAATACTTTTTAATTCGCATAATCAACACTATAGATTATGCTATATGATAGAATATGCATAAGAAGTCATATTAAACAAATATATTGCACAATAATAGGTATTCAAAAAAATATTGCACAATAATAGCAAATTAATTATGAGCATATTCAATAATAAAAATGAATCAAGTTACTGGCCCAAAACAATTGATACATGTATATATGTCATATGATCATGACAGTAAATATGTTACCGGAGTAATATTAGATAAGTGAGTAACAATGGTTTTGGTACAATAGGTAATCTGTTTTAGTACAGTAGTGTTTTTTTGCCTCCCCCTCCTCTACAATAGGATTCTTCTTTTATACCTGTGAGTGCAACGACTCTTCTGTGGATGTAACGGATATTTACTACCTATACTAAGTGCGGGTAATGACGACAAGGAGCCGTTGGGAGTAACTTCTCTTCAATGTGTCGCGCTTGTGTAACGGGTGGTAGTTTGACTTCCCTGTGTCTTTTTGTTTGCCTTCGGGTCAGTGCTTGTGGTTCCGGGTCGGATACTTACCCAATTATACTGTCACCAGCCCCCCACTCCTTAGCCTAGCGAGCGTAATAACTTGTGTAAAACATAATTTTTTTAAAATATTTTTTCGAATCCTAGCAACAGAGCGTGCGCCTCGGCACCTGGTGTCGAGGCGGAAGTTTTTTTTTTTTTTTTGTTGATAGAGATTTTTTAAAAAAATTTAATTAGGACGGACCATAAACATTAGTTAAATTTTTGCTTGAACGAATTTTTCAGTGAATAACATGTTTTTTACGTTGCACGGGCTCCTCCCCTAACTCATTGTTTCTTTCTTTCATGACCTGGTCGTACCTTTTTTTCTTGGTGTTGGAAGCGGACGGCTAAAGGTCCTCTTCTTTTCGCCATACATTTTCGGGTTGGCCTTACTGTTGATACTGCTGTTGCGGATACTTAACAAATTGAGTAAAATATCAGTTCTGCACTAGTTCCTCTATTTGTCCTTTTAAAGCGTGACACTCGTCAGTATCATCGCCAACCTGTCGGTGAAACCGACAGTATTTGGTCTGGTCCACGTTTGGAGAAACTGTCATGCATTCTGACGGAAAATGCACGATTCCCATTTCCTCAGCTTGTCTTAGAATCACTCTAACCGGATGAGTAAGCGATGTCAAGTGCCATAGTGGGACAAGACGAGGCCGCTCGTGATCTCTCCCTTTCGTCGTGGACGATTGGTTTGGGGGTGGTGCCTGGTTGGTCGGACTGACTTTATTAGGTTGCCCACCCCTCCTGCCTTCTTCCTCATCCTTATTCTTTCTATCAGTTTCCTATGTCTCAGCATAACGATTAGCTGTCCTCATTAGTTCCTCATAGGAGCGTGGATGGTGGGCGTTCAACTGTTTGTGAAAATCTCCCAACCTCAATGCCTGGATAAATATGAAGATCGCCGCCTTAGAGTCAAAATCGTGCACATTGCTAACCTCCCTCTTCCATTTGTTTAGAAAATCTTTTAAGCTCTCCTCTTTATCCTGCCTTACTGCATACAGGTGAGAGAAAAACCTCTTACATTGTATATTGTCAGAAAAGTAACTTAAAAAGCTTTTTGATAATTCTCCAAAATTTTGAATTGAGCCATCTGGGATTGTATTGAACCAGTCTTGAGCCGCCGAATCCAAAGTGGACAGAAATGCTCTACACATAATGGCATCTTCTGCCCCCATCATTACCATTGCCGCCTTATACCTTGTCACGTGCGCACACGGATCTGAGGTCCCTACATAGGCTTTGATAGCCGGAAGCCTGAACTCCTTTGGAAGAGGTGCATCCATTATCCTTGCGTCGAATGGTGCAGCCATCCTCACCTCGGGCTCAGGCGATTGTTCCTTTGCCTCCACTTCTTTCTCTAGTTCTTCTATTTTCTATTGTAGTCGCTCTACCACTTATTCCTGCGCATTCGGGGTTTGCTTGGACTGACGCGGAGCCGACCCTCCAGACTCACCCATCCCTTCTATTTGTTGTGACTGCTCATCCTGGTGCGGACCCTTGGTGGGTGACCCCTTGGCCTTCGGTTGTGTCCATAACCTTGGCTGGATAGCAACCCTCTCACCCCACCGTCCCATGGCGGGCATAAAAACGGTCGCCCGATGAGTTGCACTACGACACAGACGATGAGTCCTCTTTTTCTCTATTTCATCCTTCTACTCGGATGTCTAGGCTATTTGACCTTGAATCTCTGCCCCCCAATTAGGTTAGAGCTATCGCTGACTGTTGAATGGCCCGGGCTGTCGCCTGGGGGTCCATAGACGGTACTCATGCTTTGGGCGCCTGCTGCCCTCCACCGTGATTGTTGTTGTGCCGTTGGCGGAGACCATCATTGCGATCACCAGAGGTGTTGCCATGATTCACGTGACGAGAATTATGGGAACTGCTAGATCTAGATCCAGCAATCTCCAATGTTAAGCTAGTATTGTGTAATATGTAAAGCTTGCATGAGATTTGATCTCAGCTCTCAACGAAAGCACCAATGACGGTAAATATGTTATCGAAGTAATATTATATAAGTGAGTAACAATGGTTGTGGTACAATAGGTAATCTGTTTTAGTACAGTTGTGTGTTTTTGTCTCCCCCTCCTCTACAATAGGATTCTTCTTTTATACATGTGAGTGTAACGACTCTTCTGTGGATGTAATGGACATTTACTACCTATACTAAGTGCGAGTAATGACGACAAGGAGCCGTTGGGAGTAACTTCTCTTCAATGTGTCGCATTTGTGTAACGGGTGCTCGTTTGACTTCCCCGCACCTGTTTGTCTGCCTTTGGGTCCGTGCTTGTGGTTTCGGGTCAGATACTTACCTAATTACCCTGTCAGATCATTTAAACAAGCATTTTCCAAAATAAAATTAAAACCCAAAATTCCTTTTATTTATAATTTATAATAGAGTTTTGACTAGGCCAAAAATTGCTTTAAAAAAATCGGGTTGGGCTAGAAAGTCCAAGACCTGGGCCTATCACATAAGATTCCAGCAATGGTCCCCCGACTATGCTGATTTTCCAAAATTGGTCCTTGTCTTTTAATTTGGACGAATTAAACCCTTGACTATTAAAATTGTTCCATCATTAGTCCTTCTGTTAACAAAGTGTTAGATAGACTTTAAATAAAAGGTTAAAATGGTCATTTCTTCTCCTAAGCTTCCTGATCTTGGTTGTATACATTACACGCATGGTAGCAACAAACACGCGAAAAGCCGCCGCCGGTGCCCTTTCTTCCGATCCACAACTGTCCGTGCAGAGCTTGACAGCAGCCCAGCATTTTCAGTGCGGACTGGGCGTAGGAACCCATGCAATCTTAGCATATAACTCTGACTAGAATGTTGTGTTCTCACATAGCTGTTTGCTGTCACGCTGTTGGAGGATGACCTCTCTAAATCAGAATGGATATTGGACAAAGCACTTAAATCGAGATTTGGAAAAACTGAACATCGGCATCTTGGGCATTTTACAGATTACATAACTTGGAGAGGATTACAAATTATATATTATCCATAAAAACATATCAAAAAAAAAAATAACTCATAATCATAAGCTGTTAAAAGGGCACATAATTAAAAGAGTTATGAACACACTGTAGAACCATGTACAGATTAAATGATAATAGAGAACAACAAAAATAAAAATGCTACAAATATAAAATCTTCAGCGGCTTACTTAGGGCCTTGACTGGAGCAATAGGGTTATTAATTATTATTATTACAAAGATTCACAAACCACATATATATGCAGGAATAAATTGTCTTCATGAATGACACTGTAAGTATGCCCTAGGTAATCTTAGTTTCAAGTCCCTACCCACTGAGCATAGACAACTTTGGCACAGACAAGATGTGCAAATCAGTGAAGAGAGATGTGTCCTCTACCTTTTGATAGTAAGTTGTTACATATTACCTGAGCTGCAGTATCTTGGCTCATCCCCCTCATTTCTTGACCAACATCAAATGCCCATTCTGGCACCCGAATCATGTCAACCAGCACCCCAAATTCTGTCGGCAGTTCATATCTGTACGGTATATTCGTACAATATTTTTTTGCAGGGAAAAAAGGCGATTTCTTTTTTTTTTTTTTGGCGTTCATATATTTGGTATGGGCATTTGTAGTTGAAAGAAGGAGTAGAAAGAAGAAGAGGGAAATGGAGTAGTTATGGCTGAGATACACCAGGATGGAGGAAGAAGGAGACTATTTAATGAAAAGACTATTTTACCCCCTAACATAACGCCTAGCTAACTGCAGATAAACGGAAGGACCATTGTTAGAACAAATTTGAAAGTCAAGTGTCTTTTTCGTCCAAATTAAAAGACGAGAACCAACTTTGGAAAATCAACATAGTTGGGGGACCATTGCTAGAATTAACTCATAAAAGTATTTAAACAAATAAGTTCTCTTATTCTTAGAGATTGGGCCTGGCTGAAATGTGCCAGACCTGACCCAACCTATATAACCACAGACCTAGACCTATCTGCTTGCACAAAAAGAGAAACAGCGACTGCTAGCCAGCTGCATTAAAAAAAACACCACCGAAAGAAGAGAATAAAAAAATGATTGAACCCCGCCTACCGCCGAGCCAACCGGGCTCGTCGCTTGCCGTTGTCGCTTTGTCGCAGTGCCAACCACCACCGCCACCGACATCACCAGCGTCCACAACTTCGAACCGCGTTGTCCACTCCATGACCGCTGCAACTAGCGAGAGAAAATCCGAGTGCCGATCAATATCACAACGGTAGATCGGTCAAAGAGGTAGGTTGTATTGAAGATTTGGATGATTTTGTTTACAAAGAAAAAAATAATTCATCTCTAATGTTCTATTTTCACGAATATTGTATGATTAAATATTCATAGATTTAACTTGAGTTAATACCTTCAATGGTCCTCCGAGTATTAGCGATTACAAGCTGTGGTCCCTTGACTTTTAAATGACCTCCAATGGTCTTCCAAGTTTTAAAAAATAACCACATATGGTCCTTTTAGAACGTCTCGTGGTCATTTTAAACTCGGGTTATTTTAAGAATTAGGACCATGCCAAAGACCTTGTGGTCTAGTGACACCCGGTTTACACTCCCACATGGATGGCAGTGGGTTCGAGCCTCAATGGAGGCGAATGTTGACTTTTTGTGCTTCAATAGGTTGAGAAAGTAGCTATGAACAGATACTACATTGTGAATTAGGACCACATGTGGTTATTTTTTATAACTTGGAGGACATTGGAGGTCATTTAAAAGTCGAGGGACCACAGTTGGTAAATCGCTAATACTCGGAGGACCATTGGAGGTATTAACTCATTTAATTTCTTGAGAGAATTGAAAAATGGTGACTAGGAGGTGCCGTCCACGAGATGCCAAATCGCAATTTTCACAATTAGCACAATCGAAAACAGATTGGCCGATCACAATTTTCGTAGTCTACGAGAAGCCGTTCGAGAGATGCCGTCGCTAGATGTCCAGGTATAACCTATCGGAAACACAGAGAGAAGGTCAATCTAGTCTCGTCTGGATCGCCGACTGTGATGCAACCGACCAGATCTGGTCAGGATGCAACGATCATATCGCAACCGATAATCAGCCTGGTCTGGTCTCGATCGCCTACTTCCAGCGCGAAGAGAGGGGGACGGAACGTGCTCACCGTCTCTTTTATCTCGTCGTTCACCGCCGTAGAGAAAAAACACAAAGAAGAAGAAAACGCAGACCCCAAACGGCGAAAAGAACTCAATGAGCCCATCGGCTCTGTGATTGGTACAACTCATAATAAGGACCACATCATTATGAGTAACAGTTATTTCAAAACCTTTTGAACTAAAACAATGTTCTGGAAATTCATCACCAAGCACATATGCAGTACAACCTTTTAAACATAAATTCACCTAAGTCTAGTAATCGGCACTTGTTACACAAATATGAAAAGGACAATGAAAAACATTTGATATGATAAAGAAACAAAGGGCAATGGTGTACATATATATAATCTATTGTTCATAAGCTGATACATATTGACAAGGATACGAGGGAAGTCCTTTTCTTTTGAAGTAACAATGTTTTACTAAAAAAGTGATAGGGCAAGAATGCATGCAACAAATCAAGAACAGCCTCAGTTGAAGTCAGTGGAAAAAGAGAAGAAAAAAAAAGAGGAGGGGAATATTTTTTTTTATAATAAAAACTTAATGCATTAAATCCGTAGAAAGACAATCAACAAGAAAGAGGGGAGGGCTATCAAACCATTCCCCGCAACCTGACTCAGAAACGGCTTCCCTAGCAACAGTGTGGGCAGCACGGTTCGCAGATCGCTAAACAAAACAGAAATTAACATCATTTATCATGGATGTAATTTCTTTAACATCGTCAATAACAAAGCCAAAAATAGAAATAAAGGACTCAGAACATAAAGCATTATAAACCAACTACATTAAAAAAGAGAGGAGGGGAATATTAAATTCAGAAGAACCATGTCCAAGCATTCATGAAAACATTGAGAACTACATTACTTGGATCATTCACCAAATGCTAAGATAAATATCTGAAGTAAAAAAGAATTTATATCAAAGTTTACTAACTTTTTATTCCAAGTTTCCAATAATATGGGGTAACCTCACCTTCAAATGCCATATACAAGAACACTCATCACTCACTTTGAATCATGTTAAACACAGAGAATTAAAAACAATGTGAATGACCTGATCAGAGCAGGAAACTCTTTTGCCATATATCTTCATGGAACAGGACAGTGCTTCTCCAATAAATACCAACTACAGGAGCTAAAATCAATTTTGGCTGAACCATGTAGCATGATGCATGACATGTAAGACCAATTCCCTTTCCTCTCCATCAACTTTTATTTCTATATTCAATTTTATTCCAACATTTTATACCCGTCTGAGACCATGTACATCTAAAAATTTATAAATCTTGAATGCAGGTGATAACCTATCGGTTCTTACTTTGTTTATTATCTATGTAAGAAATTAATCATATACATAAAAAGTAAATGGAACCATACACTACAAGAAAAATCATGAATTGCGACGGAAAAATGCGACGGAACTTAATCCGACGCTATATAGCGACCGATTTCGCGACCGATTAGCTTTCGTTGCAATATTGCGACGGAAAAGGCGACGGAATTTAATTCCATTGCGAATATTGGCAAAATAGAAAATAAAACCCTCGAAATTTTGGCGGTAAAATATTCGCGACCGAACTTGCGACGGAATTGAATTACGTCGCCCATGTCATGACGGAAAATTGCGACGAAAATTAATCCGTCGCCATATAGCGATCGAATTCGCGACCGATTAGCTTCCGTTGCAATATTGAGACGGAAAAGGCAACAGAATTTAATTCCGTCACGAATATTGGTAAAAAGAAAAAATAAAACCTGCGGAATATTGGCGGTCAAATATTCGCGACCGAACTTACGACCGAATTGAATTACGTCGCCCATGTCGCGACGGAAAAGGCTACCGATATTTGTCCGTCGCGAAATTTCTATGGAATTTTTTTGCGTTGCAAAAGGAAATAAATTTTAGTTTGTTCATTAAATATTGCGACGGAATTAACTACAAAATTTATTCCGTCGCAATAATTTTTTTATTTTTTATTTTCTTTTACAAGTAAATAATTAAACGTTGTCGTTTTTTATTCTACAAACAAAACCCTATGAAGTGTAAGTTTATTCTACTCCAAAACGCAATCGGCATTCTGGTCTATCGCAGTCGTCACCGTAGAAACAAACTCCAAATTGCTCTGTCGCTACTGCCATTGCTCCGTCGCCGCCGCCATCACTCCGTCGCCGCTACCATCACTCTGTCTGTTACTGGGGACGACTGTGCAGAGGTAGGTTTTCTTCTCTTCAACTATGTTTTATACTCTTCGATTTTATATGTACGCAGTGGCTATGGGTTGTATCTAATTACTGATTTAGATTTTCTACTCTTCAATTTTATATTTCTAATTTTATCTGCTGTAATAATTACCTGCTTTGGTGGTTGTTTGCGATTGTGGGTTTTTTAGATATGATTTATGGTTGAGGGTTGTAATTACCTACTTTGTTTTATTATCTGCTTTTATGTACTGATTTAGATATGATTTGCGATTGTGGCTGCAGATTTCTACTCTTTAATTTAGATATGATTTAGATATGCATTACATATTGGAGTGCTTTTCTTAAAGGCATAATATTACTTTAATACTCTTCAATTTAGACATGTCTTATAGCTCCCTGATTATTCTAAGATTTTATTTTTATCCTTTTCAAGTCTTGAAGATGAATCTGAGTAACTGAAGAGTGATGGAAGATTAAATTTTTATCCTGCATTAAGGCACTGCTTGCTTAGTAATAACAATAACAAAAAGAAACTGAGCGAGTGGATGATAATCAGTTATACTATGATGCGGTTGGTGGACATGACAAGAAAAGAAGAATGTATGGACTTGGTTCATATGGATGTTCTGTTGTTAATGGTCAATCTAGTGATAACACTTCTGGCAATATGACTCCAACATCTCAACCACCCGACAATGCTACTTCTACAAATGTACAAGATGAAATTCAGAGTTTGAAGGCTACTATTCTCCTTATGCAACAACGACTTGATGCTATTGATGGCAGGAGAGCGGGTACTTCATCATCACCTCCATCTCAAGCCAATTGATTTCCATGTGGATTGTTGTTTTTGAAGACTATTACATTGTTGTTTAGACTTGGATTGACTATTATTATGTATTAAATGTGGATTGATAATGTATTGATACTTGAAGTTAATGTGGATTGATAATATTTTTAAATTATGTTATATATTATTTTACAATTAATAGTCTTTTATATTATTGTAGTTTTATATTAATAATTTAAAAACAAGCATTACTATTTAAAATATTAATATTAATTTTATATAAAAAATTTTAAAAATAATTCAAAAATTGCGATGGAATCGCGACAGAATATAAATTTTGCGACGGAATATTTGTTATAATAACTGCGACGAAATCGCGACGGAAAATAATTCCGTCGTGTTTTTGCAACGGTATTTGCGACGGAATAAAAATATGGCGACGGAATATTTGTTTCTGATATGGCGACGGAATCAGCGTCGAAATAATTTTCGTTGCCAAATTGCGACGGAAATATATCCGTCGCCAATCGCGACGCCTATTTCCGTCGCAGAATTTGGCGACGGAATTATTCCGTCGTCTATCGAAATACGACAAGGCGATAGACGACGGAATAGATTCCGTCGCAATCCGGGATTCGCGACGGAATTTGGCCCAAATTCCGTCGCGATTCGCGATTTTTCTTGTAGTGATAATATGTTCATGCAATTCAAAGAACTTTTCTTACGTCTGCGGGGCCACACAAAGGTGAAACCCAACTCCACTAGATGATCAAAAATGATACAAGGTTCACCAGATTTTCATCCAACAACAATGGCCTAATCTTTACACCTACTAATCATCATCCTCTCCTGAGTTGGTAGTGATGTGAGAATTAATTTCTTCAGCTTTCCTAGACCAATCAACAAGACTTTCACTTGATGTAGAATATAGGACCACATCACAACTCTAGACTAAATAGCCATTTTACAATGAATATGAGTCTATATTAGTATAGCATACTTTAAATATTAAAACAGTAGGACTAATGCTAAAACAACCGTGCTTAATATTAAAATAAGGGGGACAATGGCGTTTCTTGTGTACGTATCATCTCTTGAATCTCTGTAGCTTCATCCTCTATTTATACTTGGATTCCTTGGCACCATTCTTGCATGAGATCTCCTAAGGAGATTCATCCACTTACATCTCTCCTGATAAAACTCATCTCAAACCAAACTTGTTTGAATCATTAATCACCACTCATTCATGCAAAATAAAATATCTTTAATCACTCTTTCTTTACTACATGCAAAAACATCTTAGGCATAATTAATTTATATGGACCAGTTAAAACTAACCAAGACTAATCAAATAAATTGCCAATATATTCTATACAAATTAATTTCCCTAACAATCTCTCCCTTTGACAATTATTTGTCAAAACTAAACACATACATTCTTATGGCACGAATAATATCAATCAATCAAAAAATAATATTTTCATTAAGTAGTGCCTTAACATATGTTGTGTTAACCTGCAAAGCTAAAAACATAATTTTAATTAATTATGTCAAGATAAGCCATTGCATGAAGAAGAAAAAAATTATCATTCAACCAATCATGTAGAGATTATCTCAACCATCCAACCAACCAATAATTTAAGAGAATTATTCCAATAGCCAAATAAAGAATTTGCTGACAAGCATTGTTCACCAACTAAATAAAAATTAAAACATCACCACATTACCACTGTTAACTTTGCATGCTCTCCCTCAACAATTTCTCCCCATTTTTGCCATAATTGAAATTGACAAAGGGTGCATCAATGATCATTTAGTAGGAGCATAAGCTTGATCCTCAGCTTCTAAAGATTTTAAGAGCTGCTTATCATCGAACATTATTCATTGACAAACTTCTGTTTCACATGTCACATTTTAATGATTGTTCATGTTTGAATTCTGTTGTTGTGTCTACAAAACCTACGCGTGTAAATCCAGATATTGATATTGCTGTTGTTCGTGTCCGATTGGATTCTGTTCAATCGGAATGAATGATGTTCGATGATAAGCAGCTCTTAAAATCTTTAGAAGCTGATGATCAAGCTTCTGCTCCTACTAGATGATAATTGATGCACCCTTTGTCAATTTCAATTATGGCAAAAAGGGGGAGAAATTGTTGAGGGGAGCATGCAAAGTTAATAATGATAATGTGGTGATGTTTTAATTTTTATTTAGTTGGTGAACAATGCTTGTCAGCAAGTTCTTTATTTGACTATTGGAATAACTCTCTTAAAGTATTGGTTGGTTGGATGGTTGAGATAATCTCTACATGATTGGTTGAATGATGATGTTTTTTTTTTTTTTAATGCAATGGCTTATCTTGGCATAATTAATTTATATGGACCAATTAAAACTAACCAAGACTAATCAAATAAATTGCCAATATATTCTATACAAATTAATTCCCTAACAACATCAACTTGCAAATATGTGAACTTAGCTCGGTTTGTTTTGCTAATTCTAAGTAGATAAGTTCACAACAAGATATTAAAATCACAGGACAGTAAAAAAAATTATCTCAAAAATATGAATAAGAATTTCATAACATGCATTAAAAAGATGTTGGACTATCTAGCACATTACACCACAATTCTGCTAGAAACAGAAACATTAAAAATGAATTAAATGATTAAATCAACTAAAAAGTGACAAACAATAGAAAGCAGTCATTGCTCACAAATCAGTGATAGGAAAACCTGCAACTTGATGAAGTTTCTTTTGAGAAAGGGGCAAAAATATCGAAGCATTCCTTAGCAAGTAAACCATAAGGGCATCCCAAATCTGTTTATGATATATTCACAATGCAGGTAAACTGAAAATGTATACATACTCATGTATCAAGCATAGTTATAGGTGGGTCAAAAGGGAACATAAAAACCTTTTCTCACCCTTCTTAATAAAAGTCCCAATGACTGTAATCCTGCATTGGAGAGATCCATGAAAAAATGCAAATTTCATCTCCACACTCAAAGCTGCAGTGTTAGCAAACTTGTTATAACAGTCGAAAAGTAAAGCCATTGATACTTCTTTATAGCAAAGTACGTTAGTAGTTTCTCTGTTTCGGAAGTACCAACATAAATGCAAAGAAAAAAAAAACTTGATAAGAATGTTCCAGTAAAGATGGTAGCGTAAGCTCTTGCATATAATCTTAATGTAGGATCGAGGAAAAAAGCTAAGAATTTGTTGTACATGCACCTATTGCTGTTCATTGATATTGACATCTGCAAATTGTTTATCAATTTGGTTGTTTGGATGAGATTAGTAGAAGGGATATCAAGAGCATCACATTGTGCAATGCTTTAGCTGTTGCAATTGCAATTGCAGTCATTGCAAGAATGCATTCAACTTTGAGCCTAGCACGCAGCAAGGATGCCCTAAGCCTCATATATGAGGGCCGAAATTTATGTGACCTGCCAAAATGTTTAAAGCACTTATAAATTCATACAGAAGTATCAAAAACACACATGCCCGGAGTGACACTCACCATTCAGATACACAGTGAGCTTCATCAAAGCGATATAAGGGAATTGCTAGAGAATATAGAAATAAAATCTGAACTCAGAAGCCTCTCTTGGTGAAACAAAAAGAACCTGGACATAATAGGGCGCCAAGTTCTTGCAGAGATTGGAGAGTTTCTGAACAATTTCTCCCGCCAAGTTCCTGCCAAAAGAAACCAGAATTTTTTACAAATCTATTGCACATATGAATTTGAATTATTTCCATTTAAAAGATTTTGAGATTTCTTTACAAACTTAGACAAAAGAGAGCATTTTCAACACAAAAATTGTCCATGTTCATTTCTTTTGCATCCTTCACTTGGATCAGGAATGAGAACACATACTGGGTATATGTTCCTGGATTCTTCTTTCCCTGTACATTAAAAATTGCAGACCATATAAATCTATTGCTATAAGAAGAAAATATTTCCTCATCTATCACATAAGCAGATAACACAAGGTCAAAAACTAGATACATAGTCATCTATTACATAAGCTATAAGACACAATGAAATCCTCAGCAGAAAGTTACTCCGTATATTATTATGACAAAATTGAACATTCTCAATAGAGAACATCCAGCTCATCCCTGTGACATGAAACTAGATACCTAATCCCAAAGTTGAAAGAAATGACAATCAAAACCTTAGCTAGTAATTCAATATCTCCATTTTGGTAAATGGATATTCAATAAACCATGTTCCCAAAAAGAAGCACATGAAAGTAAAGCCATTAAAGCTTAACTCCATTTTGGGAACTTTTACTATTCTCAAACTTTGTAGTAATTCATTTCTTATCTTTTTAAGATAATATAGTGCAGAGCATATGATTAGCCATAGTGAAAGACTGCAAAACTTCTAAAAGTTTATTCAAGGAACTTATTTTCACAAGTTGTAATTTTACATTTAATAACAATAATCTACAAAGTTAGGGGAATCTTAAAATGGCTTCACTATAAGTGTACACATCATTGGATTGAAGTAATATCTAATGGCTCTTAACTGAGAAGAGTTCTAAAATAGTTGAATAATGCATAAATGAGCACTCTCAGGGGAGAGCTTTCACTAGTAACAATGCATTTAATATTACAGAATCAATATAAAATGAATAATAATTAGGATTAGGATGCAAATGAAATTGCTGAAAAAGCTATAAAATTAAGGCTAAAACCAAAAGCTAAAGACAAATAAATTAAATTAAATTTAAAAAAAAAAAAAAAACAAACGAAACATTACCCCAGCGAGGGCTGTGGAGTGGCGATGTTATCTTCTGTTGATCCAGTTGAGAATTTACGTTCTGCAAAAACTTTAATTCCATACTAACAAGATTTTATGTTATTTTTACCTTGTAATAGCAGTGCAGAAGGGCAACCCCTGAGGTTAAGTTTGGAGTTAGATATCTATGGCATCAACTGGAAGAGAAGTAGACCTGTATCACTTGAGCCGTCAAGAGCATTTTTAGTGCTACATTGCTCAGATCCATCAAACTGAAATGTAATCTCCGCAAAACGGCCTTGGAGAACATTAACAACTGAAAACATACAGATTCAACAATCCTTAACAAGTTAATTGAGGGTAAAAAGTGATAGACTTAATTGTTTCAATCTATCCCTAGTTCATAGAACATCCTTAAGAAGCTAAGTACTTACTGTCTGAGAGTACCAGAAGTGAACATCTCAGTCACAAAGTTGATATTCCTATTGGAAATATTAACCCACTCAAGAATTGTACAACTTCATGATATTCTTGTGTTTAAGGGTGTCTTGAAATGGTGAATTTCAGAATACAGCCTGTTAAGATCATCCCGATTTAAGCTAGTCACCAATTGATGGACTCTGTGACCGACCTCTATACCGCTGGTTAGGATCAATAACATCAAAAGTTTATCATTACGCCTAAAACTATAGTTGGTGCCTATTAGGGAAGGCACAACTTTATTTTTTTATAGACCGCCATCACATTTGGAGGGACAATACCAACATATTTTATACAGGGCTTCTGCATTGTAAGTTACCAACGTTGATCGATCGAAAAACCATTTGGAAGGCGAGAGCAATTTTTGGTGATCAGGATTCAGGATCACTCGCCAACGGCCCCCGAGTGACTAAGTCTTTCGTCATCGACTCTCACATCCTCACTCGGCTTCTCAATTCACTGTAGGTTTTGTTTCCCAAGCTGCTATAATTGACAATATGGCCAAAAAGAAAACAAAAGAAATTGGGCTAGATTTCTACAGATTTCAAAAGCAGGCCAGGAAGCAAAGAGAAACGACATTATGGAGCTTCAAACGACGATTTCCCTTTGGTGCGGTTTCAACGGGTTAAATCCAGCAGCTCTTCTATTCGGTAGCTTTGAATTCTGGGCAATAAATTATTTCTGAGCAACCAATTTTCAGCCTGCAACTGTTGAGGATGCTGCAAACCTTGTTAGATTATTAGTCTGCAATAACAAAAATATATATGTTGCATGTTACTCTTTGTCTCATCTTACCTGTCATATTTACTATTCATTGGTCAAATTAACTCTTTATTTTCTTTAATAATTTTTTATTATTTTTAAATTTAATTTTTTGTGTTTAATAATACTTTTAATTGGTTTATAAATATATAAATTTTATATATTAATGTTAAATTTAATATTATAAAAAATTAGATTAAAAATAACTTCAGTCAAGCTTACAACCAAAATGGGACGGAGGTAGTATATATTATATTAACTAACATAGACTAAAGGAAACATAAATAACGAGGAACCTAACTCGTAATAGGGGAAGTTTTGGATCATATGAATACCCCTTGGCATAGTTGTGGCATAGTTGTGGATGGTAAACTAGATGGTGTGTATTCTGAATACTGGAGCAGCGGAAGACTCATTTGCTTAAAAGCCTACATGCCATCAATTTAGGCAAATATTCTGATTAAATCACTAACTAATTTAATCATCTATTTGCACAACAACCACTTAATAATATAATATAATATATTATATTATATTATATATTATATACATGAGACAATAATTACAGTCTCTCACTTGGTGCAAGTACTGCCACAACTTCCATTAAAGAACAAAACACACGAACCATAGTAATATGTCACTGTACTCAAGAGAGTAATATCTTCTATGATCACATGCATTTAGATTCCCTAACTTAGGTTCTTTATGCTCCCTAAAATCTTTAAAATGCATGTCAAGTAGAAATCTCTTAATGTAAGCATAATACTAAGTATATTCTATAACTAGCTTATAGCTCTAACACTATCACCAATATGGCTAAGAGCTTGGAGTTGACACGTCTATCACTTCCACTCATCAAAATAACCAAAAGATAGGCAGATAGCCTAGTTACAGAATGAATAGAACATTATGAGTCTTAAATTTAAAAAACTTAAACATTCACAACTTCCCAAATAATCTCAATGTCCACCTCAAAATAAACTGGACATTAAGAGTCTTATATGTCTTGCAAAATTGTTTTGATCGTTACAAACCAAAGCGGCCTATGATCAATTTTGAAGAAACTAAAGACTCTATTAAACACTAAAGAATTTATTAAATAATAGTGCACCACAAATTAAATGTGTTTATTTTAATAAATTCATTAATATTGTTACAACATTTTCATAAATATGTTGCACAACCAAATGTTCAATAATTTGAACTTATGAATTTATGTGAACAAATACAAGCTAGATTAGTACTTGTGGAACCTTTTAGACTTATTGTTTGACATACAATCCAATTTAGAATGTATGAACAACAATAAAATCCATAATCTATAGTGCAGCATCTTAATGATCTTTTTCTAAATGATCACTCCCCTTATTAAGATATTCTTCAGCAAAATTAATGATATACACACTCATAATTGATTTGACCAACTAATAAATGAAGATACAATTCCCCACCATCAGTTGGGCATACTAAATAATCAATATTTGGTTCCAATTAAAGTCCAACTAAATAATGAAGATATAATTCCCCACCATAGTTGGACATATTAAAAATAATAAAATACGCTTTCCAAAATCAACTTGGAATTTGGCTCAAAAAGATAAATTTTATTCTTGAAATCCAAAAAAGAGGTATATCATATATATCACGTAACTTACTACAGTTAGTCCAAAGATTCGAGCAAGATTCGTGAAACATAATAAAGGTGGTTAACTTTTGGGAAGTAAATAAATACATGTTTTGCCAATGCAAACCATGAAACTTAAAATTATAATTGAACTAAATTTATAAATTCTAAGAAATTGTGATAAAATTATTATCTAATGGGTTAAACCATTGAGAGATTTATTGACATAAAACTTGCATGTGCCTAAAATTTTAATTCTTTTAAATCCAATTAAACTCTTATGATAATATTTTAATTTCAATTACTAAATAACCAAAGGAAAATCCAATTAAACTCTTATGATAATATTTTAATTTCAATTACTAAATAACCAAAGGAATCTAGAGATATAAAATTTGCCTGTGGGCTAAAGTTTTACTCAATTAGATCCAATTAAAATTTTATGATGAAACAATTATCAAATGAGTTCAAGAATCAAGTGACAT
The DNA here is from genome assembly GCA_002525835.2 of Ipomoea batatas. NCBI lineage: Eukaryota > Viridiplantae > Streptophyta > Magnoliopsida > Solanales > Convolvulaceae > Ipomoea > Ipomoea batatas. The sequence goes on along the minus strand of CM008342.1, from coordinate 27,966,502 downwards.
AAAACTTGCATGTGGGCTAAAGTTTTAATTCAATTAGATTCATTATAACCATTATGATAAAAACTTAAGAAATCATGTTCATTTTCTTAATCCCTGTGGGCAAATTAAGAAATATGATCTAAAGCTTACATCATAAAATTAAGCTTCATAATATGGATGAAAATTATCTACAAATGAGCATAAAGTAAATAAAATTCTTTATTTCTATCCCTACTGATAAAACTACTGAACTACATTTCAATACATAATTGTCTGTGGGCTAAATTATGATCATAGTTCAGTATTTCATCCTAATTAATCATACAAATATAACGAAATTGTCTGTGGGTTAAATTCCATCATATTACATACAATTAATCACAACTGATATGTCTAAAACTTTATGTGATCCAACAACTCAATATATAATTTTAACTTATTAAGGATGTTGTGGCTACTCTCCAGCTAATTAAAATTATAAGATCACTAGACAATTATCATTGCCATTTTTATGTAATTTGAACTTTAAACAATTTTTAGTAAATTAAAGATGTTGTGGCTACTCTTTAATAAATCTACAATTGTAATGACACTACTACAGGAAAAGGATATTACGTCGCCCATTCAACGTTGGTTTTTGACAAACCGACGTTATATGTCAATAAAATAAAGCAAAAATAATATATATTATTTACGACGTCAGTTTATGGCAAAAACCGAAGTTATAAATATTTTTAAAAAAATATTAAGACATACGACCGACGTCGTATGTTTTAAATAATTTTTTTAAAAAAATTAATGACATACCACCGACCTTTCTTCTCCTTCTTTGCTACCACCGCCGCAACAACCACCACCTTCTCCTCCTCTCTTTCTTCTTTTTCTCCTTACTGTCATTGCCGACGCTGACCGCCATCTCTCCTCCTCTCTTTAGTCTTCTTGGCTGTCGCTCGCCCCGCAGCGCCAACGCCACCACCTCTTTCATTGTAAGTTTTTATACATTTTAAAATATTGTTTTTATACATTTTAAAATATTGTTTTAATTTTTGAATTTTAAGAGTTATTTTGTATTTTAGGAATTATTGTTAATATATTTCGAATTTTATGAATTATTGTGTATTTTAGACATTATAGATTAATATGTTTTGAATTTTAAGAACTTTTGTGTATTTTAGAAATTACTGTTATTATATTTGGAATTATTGTTAATTTACTTCGAATTTTAGGAATTAATGTTAATATATTTTGACTTTTAGGAATTATTGTGTGTTTTAAACATTATAGGGAATATATTTCGAAATATTGTAAATATATATCAAATTATTGTTAATATATATCAAATTTTGGAAATTATTTTAAATATATTATTATAATTAGAGTTAATTTCATTTTTTTCCTAGATTTATAAGTGGTAGTCCATTTTTTTATTCCTTTTTTTATTGGAACATTCTCAGTTAATTTGATTTTGGTATTATTGTGGCAGTATCAATTTTAGTCATTTTCCAACAAAATCGTTGAAATGTTGTTAAATATAAAGATATTTTGATTTTTTTATACAAAATAGGTTGACTTACTATATTTTTTATGTTTATATTTTTGAAAAAATCCATAATTGATGACTAAAACGTCCTTGTATTTAACGATATTTAAACCATTTTGTTGATAAAGGATGAAATTAAAAATGGTCATGTCACAATAATACTAAGACCAAAAGTAGATATTCTGATAAAAAAAAAAGAACTTAAAATGGGTTGTGACATATAAATCTAGGACAAAAAATGAAATTAATTCTTATAATTAGATTGGATTATTATAATTGATTGTATGATTATTTTAAATATTATTGTTAAATTTAGGGTGTTTTAGTATTTTATTGCATTGTAAATTATTTTGAGATTGTTTGAAATAATATTGCTATGAATTAATATCCATTGAGTATACTAATTTACAAATAAAACTTATAGGTGATTAGTTTGATTTGAGATTTGTTTATCGACGTGGACAACTCTTTGGTGAGGTAAGATCTTTGTCTATTTATTTTCCTACGAACTTTCGGCTTTCCCTTGTGCATCCGGTGATTAGTTACACCGTAGTCTATGTTTAAATTATTTTTGTTTATTATTATTATTATAGAAATTTGTTTGAATTAGTGTTAACAAAAGTTTAATTAGGGTTAATATTATTTTAGATTGGCTTGTGATGGATAAAAGTTGGATAAATGATCCTCGAATTAGTAAGGAATACGAAGACGGAGTTAGAAACTTTTTAGACTTTGCAAAGAATAACCTTTCAAATAATAATGGGAGGTTCTTTTGTCCTTGTAAGAACTAAGAAGTGTTGTAATTAGAAAAGATTAAGTGAAGATGACATATTTGATGATCTAATCTGAATAGTTATTACTAATGTAGTTATTACTAATATAGTGATCTCAAGTATTTACGTATATTTTATGTCTTATATTAATAGGCGTGTGAAGGCAACAAGCATGCTGAGTGGAAAGAAACAAAGTCGTCCACTGAAATGGATTAAATGTTCGGTAAGTACTTCATACACTTTGTAAAACTACATATATCTTATTGTTTTTATTTAAAAAAATATTCTTAATTGTATTGTAATTCAAATATAGTCTGCCAAACAAAGAGGAACTACCGAATGCAGATATTATGTGATGAAATTCATGTTGAAAATTGTTTCCATGCAAGCATACAAAGAAATGGATAAAACAGGTAATTTAATAAAATATATTTCTCCTTTAAATTTTTGAAAATACTAGTTTATTGATTATTTATCTCTTTTCAACTTTGTAAAGTTTGGAGAGATTTGTAAGATTGTCCTACAATCAATAAGAAATTGATGAAGTTAGAGGCATATATATGGCCCAAGTTTCTTATTGATGAAGGGGTTAATACAATTATACAATACTTATTTAGTACATTAAATAATTGATATTGATAATTTTAGTTTCAAATTATTATCATTAATTAGTATCAATTGTAGAATTTATTAGTTTGATTAATTGTGATATTTATTTTTGGATCAAATGGAAGGGGAAAACCCAAAAGAAACTACTACAAACTACCATTGGCGCCAGAGAATATTATCCACCACATTCTCAAACTTCTTCCCATTACAAAAACTTTCCATAATATCTCTAAAGTCAGTTTCAAATAAGACTTTGTCAAAGCCAAGTGACTGCACAAGCTGGATTCCTTTTAGAAAAGCCCATGCTTCATCTTGATGTACAACTGTCAATATTATGCATGAAACCTCCTATCCATAATCCTTTATTGTCTCTAATAAGACCACCATATCCGGCTCTACCATTCCTCTGATTGTGACTCCCATCTGTATTAACTTTAATCCATCTCATTGGGGACCAAAAATAAAAAGTAAATTATTTTTGTACTGAAGATACATTATTTTTGTATTGTAGGTACATTATTTGATAGTATATATCAAATAATGTACCTTCAGTACAGAAATAATGTACCTTCAATACAAAAATAATGTACTTTTGGTCCACACAGTTGTGTGGACCATGGTCCATGCAATGATGATTGATTGGGAGATTAACCCATCGGACTTGCTTCCATGTTCTTTTGCCTTGCATCGTACTCGATTCCTTAGACTAATTGAGAGATTTATTAGTTTGATCAATTCTGAGATTATGAATATAAAATTGCACAAGTTTTGAATGCGGATGTGAATTGTAAAATTGCATAACTTTTGAGAGGAAATTATAAGATAAATTAATTAATAAATAAATAAATAAATAAATAAATATATATATATATATATAAAAAGTCGTCGGTTTTTAGTAAAACATTGACATAGTATGTTTAAAAAAATATAATTAAAACATAAATCTAAGAATAATTAAAGCGTTAATAGTTCAAAAATATGTAAAGCATTCTAAAGTTACTAAATTTTCCTCAATAGTAGCTCATACAAAAAATGTGTGAATTTTTCACCAAAATAATACCGAGTAGTATATATCTACTATACTAATAAGAGCCAAAGAGAGTTAGGCCTAAAACGGGTAGAAAAAATGGCGGTAATCAAATGGATGGTTCAGATGAATTATTTAATCAAATAGATGGCTAAGATAATTCAGATTAATATTATTAATAGAGATTACCTAATTTAACCTTACTTTTATGATTATCCGTTAAGTTTTCCGTTAAATATTATCTTCTCCGTTAATATTCCGTTAACTTTTAACTTACCCATTAATTTCTATAAGAAAGATCTTAGGTTCGAACCTCATCTTAATCAAATTTGAGATAATTAAGTTTCTCACTCTATTTACTCTTATTAAATTAAATAAATTAGTAGCTACATAGAACAAAAAAATGATACATATGTATTTCTTTAATTTAGAATTATGTGTCTACAATACCTTTATTTGAAAAAATTATTCATTATCAAAAAATTAATTAAATTAAATAAGAGAAATAATTTCATTAGTTATATTGTCTTTATTTTCTCTCATGCAAAGATTCTTTACATTCAAATTTATCAATTGATATTCATTACATTGTCCATTATCTTATTTTTACAATATTTTGTAATTAAATATCAAAGTTATAGTACAAAATAATATTATATATTTATTTACCAAGTATTTTATTAATACTATGAAGCTAATTATATTAACTACTTGGGGATTGGTTGACAAAGATAGTACTCAAATAACCCAACAAATTGAAGCGGAATCGCTCTATTTTACTCTTATTGAATTAAATAAATTAGTAGTTACACCAAAAAATGATATATATGTATTTTTTTAATACCATGAAAAAATAAAAAAGAATAGTTTGAAACCAATCATATTAACTACTTGGGGGATTTGTTGACAATGAAAGTACTCAAATAACCCATTACCTAGCAAATTGAAACGAGAAACTACCTTTAATATCTTTGGAATACATAATA
>CM008342.1:27946182-27961423 GCA_002525835.2 Ipomoea batatas | reverse complement strand
GATGGGTGGTATCTATGAAGTGGACGTAGGCCACATCTAATATATTGACAATAAATGAAACATTTTTCAACACCCAAACCTAACTTGTGTCTTTTGTTTTGTTTTTCCTTTTTATTTTTATTATTATTATTTTTAATTTTTCAGACCTATTCCCTTGTTGCACTTTGTTTATTTATTAAGTAAAGTGATAAGTATATTTTAACCAAAAATATTATCGCTACATATTTTAATTTTATTAAAAGAATAAAATAAAGGGGATAAAAATCTTAACTCATTTTTTCCTAAATTAATTAAAAAATGTTAAAAAGTGTTTATAAAAAAGTAAAAATTGAAATTAAAATATATACTGTCAAAAAAATAAAGTAGATGCGGGTATTACTCCTTTATTATTGTAGACATTTTCAAGACTATTCAAACCCTAGACTTGCAATTCGTTTGGGGAGATTTCGAGTAAATGTGGTTTATTAATCTACAAAAAATAGCCACTTGATAAAGTAGGGTAGTTTCAGTTCTTATATCGTGGACCGCGGTCCACAATGCATTGTGGACCGCGGTCCCAAAACGACGTCGTTTTGATTAATGAAACAGACGGGTGAATTCGCGTCACTCACTTTCTTTTCATATATACTGTACTTTCTTTTCATATATACTGCACTTTCTTTTCATATATACTGCACTTTCTTTTCAACACAACTGCAGTTACCTTTCAACACAACTGCAGTTACTTTTTGATATAACTATAGTTTCATTCGGTAATATAAAACTGTAGTTATATCAAAAAGTAACTGCAGTTGTGTTGAAAAGAAAGTGCAGTATATATGAAAAGAAAGTGCAGTATATATGAAAAAAAAGTGAGTGACGGCGCGAATTCATCCGTCTGTTTCATTAATCAAAACGACGTCGTTTTGGGACCGCGGTCCACAATGCATTGTGGACCACGGTCCACGATATAATTTGCGGGGTAGTTTCTAGACGGAGGATGTCATAGATTATGAGTAAAGATTTGAGATCTATTGAATCCTAACAACTACAGTATGAAAGTCACATTTATGCACTACAAGAAAAATGCTCATAGACAACAGTTTTTAACCGTTGTCTATAAGGTAAAATTTTTGTTGTTGAAGCCGGTGTTGTTGTAAGTCCCGCGCAAAGACAACGGTTTTTAACTGTTGTCTTTTCTAGAAAAGACAACGATTCAAAACCGTTGTCTATTGAGTGTTGTTGAAGCCGGTGTTGTTGAAAGTCATGCACATAGACACGATTAAACTCCGTTGTCTATATTAAGTGTTGTTGAAACCGGTGTTGTTGTAAGTCCCGTGCAAAGACAACGGTTAAAAACCGTTGTCTTTTCTTGAAAAGACAACGGTTAAAAACCGTTGTCTATTGAGTGTGTTGTTGAAACCAGTGTTGTTGTAAGTCCCGCGCAACGACAACGATTTTTAACCGTTGTCTTTTCTTGTATGATTACGATTAAAAACTGTTGTTGAAACTAGTATTGTTAAAACGCCAAATTAATTATTTGATAAATTTTTACAAACGCTACATTTAGCAGCATATGCCATAAATAATTTTTCTCAAAACACCTCTAATTAATTAATTACTAATTAATTAATTAATTAATTAATTAATAAAATTTAATAAAATTATAATTTAAAAAACGTTGGAGTTGAGATTCGAACCCTCAATGGGATTGAGAAATAATAGAGCCTTGAGGCTCCTTAAATAGGAGCCTCAAGGCTCTTTTCCCACTTTTCCCACCGATGTGGGACGGTGGGAAAAGTGGCAATATATATAGAAGGAAGCAGCAAAATGCTGCTTCCTTCTATCTTCTTTATTTTTTTTAATTTTTTTTTTTGTAATTTTGATTTTGATATTATATTAATATTATTATTAAAGTTAATTCTATTTTTTGTCCTAGATTTATATGTGACAGTTCACTTTAGTCCCTTTTTATATGAAAACATTCACTTTTGGTCCTAGTATTATATTATTATTGCGACATGACCATTTCTAATTTGGTCATCTATCAATAAAAACAACTTGAATGTCATTAAATACAAATATATTTCGGTCTTTAATTATGAATTTTTCAAAAAAAAATAAACATAAAAAATATAGTGGGTTAACCTATTACAGAACGTTGTTTATTATTATTATTATTATTCAACCTATTATTATTATTATTATTATTATTATTATGTATACCCTTTTAGGTCATTTTACATGTTAATCGCTAACCTAAACAGCTAATTTTATCAAATATTTTTTTTACAAAACGCTAATATATATTATCCGTTAGTCAAACCTGGTAATACAATTCGTTGGTTAAATAAAACCGTTGTCTAAATAAAAAACGGGTGCACATGCAAAGACAACGATTTTAATAAACTGTTGTCTATTAAAGTGTGCTTAAAGACAACAAACAAACCACAACGGTTAAATAAAATCACTGTCTTTAAAAGAAAATAAATGCGCAAAGTCAATGATTTTAAAAAATCGTTGTCTTTGTAGTGTTGTGTATTCAAGTGCACTTAAAGACAACACATCAAAGACAATTGTTACATAAAACCGTTGTTTAATTAAAAAACCGAATGCACATAGACAACGGTTTTAAAAAATTGGCATCTTTGAAGTATTGTGTATTAAAATGCGTTTAATAACAACACACCAACAACAACGGCTAAATAAAACCGTTGTCTTTAAAAAAAATAAACGCGCAAAGACAACGGTTTTAAAATACCGTTGTCTTTGTAGTGTTGTGTATTCAAGTGCATTTAAAGACAACACACCAACTACAACGGTTAAATAAAACCGTTGTCTAAATTAAAAAATGGGTGCACAAAGACAACAGTTTTAATAAACCGTTGTCTTTGAAGTGTTGTCTATTCAAATGTGCTTAAAGACAACATACAAACAACAACGGTTAAAAAAAATCGTTGTCTTAAAAAGAAAAAGCGCGCAAAGACAACGGTTAGTGTTGTGTATTCAAGTGCACTTAAAAGACAACACACCACGACAACGGTTATATAAAACTGTTGTCTTTTTTTTTTTTTAAAATGCACATAGACAACGGTTTTTAAAAATCGTTGCCTTTGCGGTGTTGTCTTTTGACAAAATGCACAAAGACAACACACTAAAGACAACGGTTCGGTAAAAACCGTTGTCTTTGATAAAAGTGTTGCGTCAAAGACAACGGTTTTGTCCAAAAGTGTTGTCTATGTGCATTTTTCTTGTAGTGATGATAAACTCCTTGTAAGCACCAGACATTAATCACTGTAATTTACTAATACGTCAAAAGGAAGAATGGGCCCACCGCTTTTCTCTCTCTGTTAGGGACAAAAACATAGTTCCCACAACCAACAATGGGCATAAAAACACAGTTCCCACAACCTACAAAGGGCCCCACCCATGAAGCAGTGTAGCTTTGTAGTGTTGGATGTTCTCTCTCTATATATTTCTTTTATTTATCGCTTATCACCTCACACAGTCTACAACTCTGCTGCTTCATGTGAAGCTTGCTATGGTGAGATTGTGACAATGATATCACTCATTAGCACTAAAGCTAGGGAGGCAAATCAAATCAAGAGATCCAACACATGTAGCCCTCATGTAGGTATACCAGATATTTTTATATAATACTCCCTCAGTTCTATTTTATGTGTAACGAGGCTTGACTGAAGTTATTTTTAATTCAATTTTTATAATATTAAGTTTATTATTAATATACAAAATTTATATATTTAGAAATTATATTAAAAGTACTATTAAACACAAAAAGATCAAATTTAAAAACTAAGTAAAAAATAATAAAGAAAATAAACAAAAAGAAAGAGTTGGTTTGACGAATGAATAATAAGTATGACGGATAAAATGAGACAGTATTTAGCAAGTACCATATTTTCAAAATAAAATTTTTTCTTAAATTTATTTGGCAAGTATATTATTATAGAGAATAATAGTAATGATATATGACAAAATTCTTTAAACTAAAATAGAAAATACTATTTGTACTTTTAAAATATCGTATAATATGTATTAATTTGAAGTAATAAAAAGGAAAAAAAAGAGTTCCGCACAATTAATAATCAATAAACACATTAGAATTAAAAAGCACTCTCTCTGTCCCATTTTACCTGTCCTATTTACTATTCATTGGTCAAACCAACTATTTCTTCATTGCTTATTTTCTTTAATAATTTTTTTTATTTTTAAATTTATTTTTTTGTGTTTAATAGTACTTTTAATGTAGTTTCTAAATATATAAATTTTATATATTAATGTTAAACTTAATATTATTAAAAATTAAATTAAAAATAACTTCAATCAAGCCTTCTTAAACGAACCAGACAACCAAAATGGGACGGAGGTAGTAAATTTTTATGCATGGAGTACAATTGAAAAGCATTTTAGAATGGCACCGGATACTGCAAGAAGTAGTATATTCATAATGCCGAATATAATCAAGAAAGCATGTATTTTGCCGACTTAGCTTAGTGGTTTAACAGACAGTATTTGCCAGAAGAGATCAAGGTTCAAAACTTGGCAATAACAGTATAAATATTATGTTAAAGTGAAAGATCCCTTGTCCACACGGATATTTAACATTGTGAACAATTGTGTATAGGGTAGGCAATTATTGTTGCCTACACAACAATTATAATATTATATATATATGCCCCATAAGAAAGCAACAATAATTGCGATGGCACATCCAATAAGGAATTGAACCTCTTTTCAAAAAAAAAAAAAAAAAAAAATTGAACCTAGAAGACAAGTTGTCCCAGGACAGGCATTACAACATGGCAACATCATATCACTAAAAGATTACATAAAAAAAATCAGGCAGAAAAGAGAAATTCAGACATAACATTAAGCCATTAATTAATTAATATGAGCTACACATCATCACATCATATTACATCTTCCAATACATACATATATTTATGTTCAAAAGAAAACTTCTATTTCAGCCCTCCTAAAAGAGAAGAAAAACCAGCCTTCACTATCCTAACCCCAAAAATACAGAAGAAAGATTCAAACTTCACATTCTTCTTGCTCCTTTCTTAGCTACACTCCTACTCATTCAAAACAATGATCATTTTTTCTCAGGTCAATTTTTTGTTTTTTTTTTCCGGCAAAAACGAATCAGTTCTAGCTTGGACTACCACTTCTCTTTAGCCTTTTCTTCCAATTCAGTTGAGTAGCCTCAGCAGCATCTGTAAATTTTGCCTGGTAGCCTCAAGAAGACTCTGAAATTAAATATAGCATGAGTTTGTGCCATGGATGATATATCAATTCCTGGAGTTTTTAATGCTTGCTGTTGTGGCTTCTTCTCGCTCTGGTTTCCACTACATACTGCTTGTAGAAGTAGATACAACACCCATATATAGTAGCTGGAGGAGCCATCACACCATGAATCTGCATCACTCAACTTTGACTATATACATTAATTGCAGGACGAGATCAGAGCCTCGGCTTTCAGCAGTTGATGGGCTATATATCTTCGCTGGTTCGGTCAAAACTCACTGTACATCCACGTACTCTTCTCCTAATACAAAGAGGATTGCACTAAACCCCTTATTACAGATGAGTAATTGTGCCTAGATCACAAAGCAAGGCCATATTCCTCGATGTTTTTCACAAGCAACACTTGTTACTCCGCCCCTTTCTACTAATAATTCTAATTGAGAAAAGATTGTTTAATTTGAACACAAGATTGTTCATAATCTCCAATTATAAGACTCGGCCTAGGATTTCTAGTTGAATGTTGTAGTCCTTTGAGCTTGATCTTGTAAGGTAGCTTTAGCTGTCTCTTCACTGGTCTACTGGATGGAAACATTTTTCCTTCTTCGAGTTAATTCAAGATTATTGTTGAAGTGTTACGATGCCAGACGATTCCTCAAGAAGCTACTGCAAGTCCATTAGGAGCAAATTTCTTTATAGGCCTGTTTGGTAAATGGTTGTTGGCTGATTGAGTTGGCTGTTTGGGTTAGAAGGTATGATTTGTTGATAATATTAGCTGATTCTAGAAAGTTGTTTGATAAATTGGCTGTTACTGATAGCTTTTTGGTATAATTTCTTTCCTCAAAAAGCTAATTGAAAAGACTGCTTTGAGTAGCCTTTTGAATTTTAGCATTTTGAAGTTACAAAAAGCTTATTAACCAAACAACTAATAGTTGTCAAATAAGTCAAAATTGACTGATAGGCTGATTATTTACCAAACAGGGCCACAATCTTGTCTTGATTGTTGAAGTCTTGTGTGCTTTTCTCTGCCCTTTTTGAATTTTCAAACTCAAATGTTAATTGTGATTGTTATCTATGTTGCTATGGATATAATATTGAAACTATATATACTCTGATATTCTTGTAAAAAGTTGTATATCTCTAAAATTGTGCAAGAAAATATTTTGATTGCTTATCTTTGTGCCTTTTTTGAGTACATATATATTTTTGTGCCTTCAAGTCCTTTTTTTTTTTGAAGTATAATTTAAAAAAAACCAGTAGATCTGGACAAAATTAATGGTTGAGATTTATATGTATTCTTCACCAGGAAACTCCTTTGCACTTGTCCCTGGACAGACACATATAAACCATTCGGTTTTTAACTGAACTGAAGCCATTAGGTTTATAAAATATAGAACCGATCAATTTTTATAATAAATCAAAACCTAGTCGTTCGGCTCGGTTTCAGCTCGGCTCGAATAACCCGAACCAAAACGCCCACCCCTAACTACAATAACGAACAACTATTAAGGATAAATTAAACTTTTAAAACAAAAATGCAATATGATGTTAATATCAATAAGCTACTTAAAGTAGCTTTTTCATTTTCAGCTTATTGTCATCAATAGGCTATGTAAAAAAAAATTGTTTACCAAACACACTAATATTATTTGACTAGTCAAACAAGCTAGCTAGTATCCATCAAATTTATCCAAGCAACTTCAGCTTCAAAGCAGCCAATTCCTTCTCTTGCTGTTTTTTGAGATGGCGTTGTGCAGTTGCATTCAAAATCTTAGCCAAAAAGTTGAATATCATGATGCATACAACAGCATTCCATGCAGAAGCAAGGGAGTAGTACTCCCAATGCCTCCCCTGTCAATGCAAAAGAAACTAAGAATATGCATGCATGATATGATAATGGATAATATAATTAGCTAGACATATATAAGCAACCTTAACATTATTTGAAGATGCATGAAGTTTGGTTGTCATGTAACGGTCCTTCATGGAATGAAGCTTGGCTACGAGTTTTGATAGGATGGAATCAACTCCAGGTATAGAGCTACGAACCCACATCAACTCATTTTCACTCCATTCCAGCAGCTGATTATTGCACACTAATATAACAAAAACTGTCTGCAAATAATCAGATCTCCAGATCAGATGATAAACCCACTGAAATGATCAAAATTTGCATAACTAACTAGTATTAGGTGATTTTCAAAAAAAAAACTAGTATTAGGTCTTCGATAATAATTAACAATTACTCCCAAGTCTCTAATTCCTTGTCACATATACTTTTTACACTATTTTTAATGTAACTAAACAAATTTACTAACTTTCTAATTTTGCCTTTTAAAAGTATGATGAATCGCCAAAGGCCTTGTGGTCAAGTGACATAGCTGTGGACAATACTACATTGTGACAACGTTATGCCTGGAATCGAGTAGGATTGAACTCGACCAACTTGGCCGACACCCAACAAAGTATGTGAGTATGTGTCATTTGTACAAAGTACAATTGTACTTACCACATTAATTGTCTAGAAATTTTAAAAAGTGGGATACGTTAAAGAAATGTAGAATAATAGTTATATTCAAGAGTTAATTACCGATTTGGTCACTCGGCTATTGGGATTTCACCACTTTGGTCCTCGATAATTTTTCTTGCCCAATTAATTCCTCGACTTTGAAAAAATTAACCAATTTGGTCCTCCGTTTATTTTGGTATTAAACAGCCGTTAAATCAGAACCAAATTGATAATTTTGCTATAGTCGAGGACCATTTCAGTAATTAATTTTGACTGAAATGGTCCCTTGACTATAGTGAAAATTACCAATTTGGTCCTGATTTAACGGATATCAAATGGTAAAATAAACGAAGGACCAAATTGGTTATTTTTTCAAAGTCGAGGACTTAATTGGACAAGAAAAATTGTCGAGGACCAAAGTGGTGAAATCCCAATAGTTGAAGGACCAAATCGGTAATTAACTCTTATGTTCAATATTGAAAAGAGGACACTATTTAATTTGGGACAAATTAAAGAGAAAAGTAAGACAAATAAAATGGGACGAATGAAATATTTAAATGTAATAAGGAAAAAAAAATTGAAGCAGAAACTCATACTTTACCTGCATATAAGTTTTAATGATACCCTTTCCAACCAAAGTAGCAATAAAGAACTTCCAGAAAGGAATGCCAAATTGTCCACACATTACACCAGCCATGTCAAATAGCGGATTAGGCACCTAATAAATTAATCAACACCAAAAATAATAAGCTTAATTAAGACACGAAGTAGCTTAGCTTGAAGATAACTACAAACAATTAACATGGTAAAAATTTGCATTTTTAGTGTGATGAGGCTAAGGATTTTGGGATCAAATCAATAAGTGAAATGGGCCAAGAAAAAGGGAATTTGGCCAGTAAAACCTAGAAGATGAGGCCAAGATGCATGGAAAATTTTTGGTACACATAGCTCTGTGTGGACTATATATAAAAATTACATATTTTTTGAAATCAGTAAAAAAAAATATTTTTAATATAATAAAAATATATTATTTGTGTACTGAAGGTACATTATACAATATAATAAATTTTGAATATTTAAATAATGTACTTTATTTGTATATAAGATAAATTTTTAATATATTAAAAATACATTATTTGTATATTGAATGTACATCATGTAATAGTACACAAAATAATTTACTTTCAATATTTAAATAATGTACTTTATATATACAAAAAAATAAATAATGTACTTTTTATTTATAGTCTAATCCATGCAATAACGACTTCCCAAGATGCATGGGAATCTTAAGGAGTATTCCTAATATGTCGTCTAAGATAAGAAGGGTGTAGAAGGAATATGAATTAGATTCTTGTCTGGAATCTTGCATGTACTTACCTTAGCTTGTCCGAATAGGACAAACCTTGCATAAATCTATTCCTATAAATAGAACTCGATCTTGTTCTATCAGTCATATTATTTCTCCCATATAGCTATAATATCTTCCTACAAGTTGTGCATAATAATTTGCTATTCAACCCCTATAATTGGAAATCCGAGCTCCATCATCGTCTAGGTTATAGGGAACTTTACAAATTGGTCCCTTAGCTTGATAATTAGCACAAGCCAATGTTTACCTTAAATTAGTGATTTTGGTGAATCTGCTTATCGAGCCTTACTTTAATTTCAGTCTATTGCATGTAAATAGCTATATCCTCTTTCTTCATCTCATGGCCACTCTCTCTAGTATCCGGCCTCTTGTTAGGCGGAAACCGATAAAGGCCAAGTCTAGCAACCGGTGATTGGGGATTATTGAGTGCAAGTCGGTAAAGGGTCAAGTTTAGCACCCGACATTTCGAAAATGTATGATGGTATAAGGAAATAATGTTACGCTTTCGCTACTAGCTATAACTTTTGACGTTAGTGGTAAACATTTGATTTTAATAATTGATGTCAGAGCCATGCCATAGGTTCGAGTCTCAATAACATGCCAAGCCCTGCACCAGGTGGCTGGGAAATAGTTGGACCGAGGTCGGTAAAGAGCCAAGTCTTGCACTAGGTGGCTGGGAAATTGTTGGACCGAGGTCGGTAAAGGGCCAAGTCCTGCACCAGGTGGCTGGGGAATTGTTGGACCGAGGTCGGTAAAGGGCCAAATCCAGCGCCTAGTGACTGGGGAATTGTTGGGCTGAGTCCTTTGAGGTCGGTAAAGGGCCAAGTCCTGCACCAGGTGGCTGGAAAATTGTTGGACTGAAAAATTATTGGACCGAGGTCGGTAAAGGGCCAAATCCAACACCTAGTGACTGGGGAATTGTTGGGCCGAGTCCGGTAAAAGACGTCCAACATCTCGCGTCACGAAAACATGTGAGGGTATAAGGAAATAAAATTGTTCCTTTGCTACTAGCTATAGCACTTTTGGCGTAAGTGGTAAGCGCTTGATAGTAACCTCTCTAATCAACACGTACCATGAACAAAGATGAAAATAAAAATATATAGAGTTGAGAATCACTAACTGTAGCCAGGATTAGGATTGTGAGCAGGTTCATATTTTGTGCATGTGAAAGAAACCAGTGCTTGATTTTGTTTATACGAGAAACTAGAAATCCAGCATCTTCTTCAGTGGAGGACATTTCCAAATCTTCAACTTCAATGCCTGAATTGCTTGCTGCAAAAGATAAGTGATATATAATATCAAGTGAAAGAAAGTCTAGTTTTGATATAATAATCCATTTGTACTGTGTACATACTAACCTGCTTTTGAAACAAAATATGAAGGAATCTCTCCCAGGGTTGTCCCAATTCCCCGCAAAATGGATTCTAATTGCACCTGCTGTAATATACTGGTGAGTGGAACCGAATGATAATATAATGGAGGCCCAAACTCTGAACAATTCTTGCTCATCCATGAAGGGCTTCTGTTAAACTGCATTGTATCATATGGAGCAGTTTTTAAGTCGACTCGCCCACACTTCATTGCTTTTATAGTGAACATAGCAATGTGAGGACCTAAATACAGAACAAATGTGTGCAAACCTGACCCTGCACACCAGCCCAAAATCATATCAGAGAGAGAATTGAAGCATACCAAACCAGTAGGAGATTCGCCCAAAGCCACCAATTGTTAGACTTGACATTTACTAGCCTCCGCCCAACAATTCCCCTCCCAGCACCTGTCCGTTTTAACTGCACTTTACCGGCTCCCGCCAAAAACTACTTCTTAGGATAAGGGCTTACCACTACGCCAAAAGTTATAACTCATAGTGAAAGCGCAACTTTATTTCTTTATATAACGAGAGGCAGAGTGCTGGACTTGGCCCTTCGTCGGCCTCCGCCCAACAATTCCTTAACCACCAATTGTTGGGCTTGGCCCCTACTTGATAGGATCAAGCGCTTACCACTACCCCAAAAGCTATAACTCAGAAGGTGCAACTTTATTTCTTTATATACCAAGAGGCAGAGTGCTGGACTTGCCCCTTCATCAGGCCCCTAATCACTAATTGAGGACTTAACCCTTTACCGGCCTCAGCCCAACAACAATCCATTTCCGATCCCCAAAATGAAGCAAGAAATTAAAGAAAAGGAAACTATATATTTAGCCTTACCAAATCCAATAGATGATGCAACACCAAGGGCCACCCACCATACTCCAAATTGAGCATACCCAAACACTTGTGCTAAATAATGCTGCATAAGTGTAAGCCTGCATACAGCAAACACAGCTATTCCACTCAAAAGTGTAAGCCATACAGCATGAGCATGTGACAAAACATATGTGAACCACTGCCTCAGGTACTGTAGTACAGCCAAAATGAAAAACTTCACTGTTTTCCAGGGCTGTGTCACAACACTCAAGTTTTGCAATTCCTGTTGATGCTTTGATTCGAGACCTGCAAACAACAAACATCAATTATATCTATATCGATTAAAGACAAGTTTGGAGAAATAATTGATGTACCATTCTTCATTATAGTCCAATTATGGCCCTGTTTGATAAATAATCAGCCTATCAACCAATTTTGGCTTATTTGACCACTATTAGTTGTTTGGTTAATAAGCTTTTTGTAACTCTAAAATACTAAAATTTAAAAGGCTACTCAAAGCAGCCTTTTCAATTAGTTTTTTGAGAGAAAAAAATTATACCAAACAGCTATTAGCTAACAGCTAATCTATCAAACAACTTTTTACAATCAGCTAATGTTATTAACAAATCATACTTTCTAACCCAAACAGCCAACCCAATCAGCCAACAGGCATATATCTTTACTATAAGTTTCCACAAATAATTCACCCAACAATCAAACATCCAAAAATGTGGTTACCCTGTAACATCTAATATTTGCATTGCAATAGAAACAACAAATTAAAGATACCAAAGAGAAGAAACATGCTTGCAATTAACAAATTATTTGAAGAAACAGCGTTTTCCTTGGAAGCCATTTGTTTTCCTTTTCTTCTCTATCTCATTGTGCCTCTCTTGGTGCGGAGTATACGATGAGTCTAGGACTGGGGGAAGTGGGATTACTGAGAGCGATGAAATTGATGAATGAAAGAAGCGCTTTTCCTAAGCGATATAAGCTTTGAGTTAGGTGTCATGGAAAGGAAACAATATTTAAAATATTGATTGATGAATGGAGTTGTTAGTACCATCTCTAGCGCAGTAACACGCCACCTGAAGGAGTGAAGAAATTGGAAAAATGGTGTATTTGAGTAAAATTCTAGTTACTTTTAGTAAGAGTAAATTAGATTGAAGAAGGCAGAGTTACATTGCAAGGGATTAAAAAGATGAAAATGTATTAATTGTAAAAGTAGTCGCCGAGTGGATAGAGTAATCTAACCGGAGAGCAATGTGTGTAAAAGTTGGTCTCCTAATATGTCAGTGGATGCTATTTATTCTATTCTAAGAGCATCCACACCAATAGTTTTTCATCCATCCTTATGCGGTGGATCATGGTCCACAATGCATGGACTATGGTTACAAAACGCTGCCGTTTCATTAAGTAAAAGAAACGGCTGCGAGAAGTTTTAACGGAGCTCCATAAAAGATACTACAGTCCATCTCAAAAGATACATGTTTCACATTTATTTTTTATATTATCAAATGAAACTGTAGTTATATCGAAATGAAACTATAGTTGTGTTGAAATGAAACTGCAGTATATATAAAATGAAACTGAATAACAGTTTCACATTTTTGAGTATATATTGTCCAATGAAACTGCAGTTATATCAAAATGATATTGTAGTTGTGTTGAAAGGAATTGAAACTGCAGTGTATTATAAAAGAAACTGTAGTTGTGTTGAAAGGAAATTGAATAACAGTTTCACATATTTGAGTGTATAATGTTGAATGAAACTACAGTTATATCGAAAAGGAACTATAGTTGTGTTGAAAGGGAACTGCAGTTTTGTTGAAAGGGAGCTGCAGTTGTGTTGAAAGGTAATTGCTGTGTGTATAAACTGAAAGTAAACGACGCGGAACGGAAGCCGTTTCAGTCGTTTGTTTTCATTAATCAAACGACGTCGTTTTGATGCATGGTCCACAGTAAAATTTATAATTTTTTATGGGGTACACTATGAGGTGGATGATAGAGAAAGAATGTATTTTGAACTCATGCAAGATAATGGTTTTTTTGTGGGCCTCCAAGAAAGTGAAAGAATGGATGAAAGGCTGTTGTTGTGCACATTCCACGCACATACCGTGTTCAGGTGGGTGCGCGCACGGTTGGGGCATTAGACTCTATCTTTATTTGTTTTTACGTCAGAGAACAATTTTTTCTTTTTTCCTTTTCTTCTCTCTCCTTCCTCTCTCTCCTTCCTCCCTCTCTTACTTGGCTTCTTAAATATTGTGCAAAAAACCAACTGGTGTGAATGCTCTAAGCCTCTAGGCTAGTGCTATGATTATTTGTGACACGAGGGTCTAAGGTGGCATGCTCCGATTGGAAGAGATAGGTAGTATATAGGCCTCATGGCAAGCTATCCTATCAACTAGGTAGACATAGGTTAGTGTATTGAGCCTAGTTTAGGGTATAGTACGTAAGTGACCGTAAGCACAGGTTAATCCTCCTGACCACCTCTAGTTGTTCTAGTAGTTCGATATAGTTGATCTTTTGGGCATACTATTTGAGTTATTGGACTGCCCTATAACCCTATCATAAATCTCCTATTTCTTATACTATAACTACGGTCAATGATAGTGTTATAGGGCATCCCTACGTGGTCGATTTACTCCCCAACCTAGAGGGTCTTTCTAGATGTGACCCAAGTGTACTTCCTAATATAATGGTTTACATGTGTTGATGCTAGCAGTTTAATGTCAAATAATATAACTAAACTAACATATCGACAAGGAAAGTTTAAGTCGATCTCATAGGGAGTTTTGAGATAACTACTACTTCTCTTGAAGTAATGGTATGGTTAACCCAAATTGATTTCTGAGGGGTATTGCATGACTGCAAACAATTTTTCCACCTCTTTGATCCATCTAATCGCTACTAAAGGATTTGGTCCACCATCAAAAGTCGGCAGGTTTACATGTCTAAACCTTTCAAAATAAGAAGCTTGATTATTAGTTGTTTGTTGTTGCAAAATGATAACTAATATCTAAATGGTGCCCGCAACGTCTACTTGTGGAGTTGTTTGAGGCACAACTTGAGGGGCAACTTGAGGTAAAAGAATACCAAAAGGTCGAACTTCATCAACCGGTACATCTCGAGTCCCTTGAACTAGCATTTTAACTCGACCACCTCTTGATTGCCTTGCTTGCCCTCCGCTTCCCCCCCACTTGAGGGTCCTCCACGACCTCTATCCGTGGATTGCCTAACTTGCTGAAAGAACAAACAATCAAATATGACAAAACCAATACTAACAACAACTATTCAGTACATCAAATACCTAAGGTTTACAAATGACCCAACACGTTCCAGATTAGAACACAAATTTCTTTACAAGCTTAAATTTTTTTTCATTTATTTTTTTTATTAGGAGTCAATCTATACTTAGACAATCAAATTCTAACCTGGCTTTAATACCAAATCTGTCATGCCCCGAAAACATAGCGTAACCCGGCCATATTACTACGACAAATATAATCGTTATAATACGATGCCTGCTAAAACAAATATATCACAAGATAAATAAAAAAACTTCTTGGTCTTAAAGTTCCTTCTCCCAATGATACCTTAATTGGAAGTAATAAATACACACTTAAGCATCGAAAAGTAGTCTATATTTACAACGTGGAGTCTAAGATCATACTATAAACACTAATATTTCACAAAAAGACCAAAAGAAAGTCTACCACTATCACAAACACTAGGCTAATACCCTAGATTCTAGAGCCGTCAAAACGGGCTTAGCCCACCGGGTTAGCCCGTCCTGCCCCGCGAAAAGGGGCGGGACGGGCTTTGATATTTTGAGCCTGTATTTTGATGGGCTTTTTAGCCCGCCCCCGCCTAAACCGCGGGCTTGGCGGACCGGCTGGAGCCTGCCAAATGTATAATAAAAAAAAAA
>CM008342.1:27920681-27935102 GCA_002525835.2 Ipomoea batatas | reverse complement strand
GATCCAACGGTGGAAAATTTCCCTTGCCAACATGGCACCGGAACCTGCCTTCACACTGACACTGCGTGTTACTTACACGTGTCGGTCCTCACCCTTGTCCACGAGCTTCCGTGTTTGGCATTTTTATGATTATATTTTTCCCATTTTGTTTCGACACTACAAGTACTGGTACTTACAACTCAATTAATTACCTCTAAATCTACCTATATCATGTGCACTTTATCACTTTGTATATATATATTTATTTATATTCATATAATATCTAGTATATATGAATGATGCTTCTTTACAAAAATCCTTAAATACCCTTTTTTATTTTATATTTAATTATTATTACGTCAACTTTTTATTAACACATAACATCATATGGTAAATATTATGTTGAAATTTTTGTATAAATAAAGTACTGCCTCCGTCACATTTAATATGTTTGGCTTAGTTAACGATATTTCACTGAAATTACTTTTAATTTAATTTCTTTATAATATTAAATTTAGTATAGATATATAAAATTTATACATTTAGAAACTAAATTAAAAGTATTATTACATACAAAAATTAAATTTAAAAATAATTAATATTCACAAGAAAAAATAAGTTTAAAAAAATAAATAATTTGTTTGACTAATAAACAGGGTATGTAAAATGGGATAAAGGAAGTAAAACATTTCAAAATTTAATAAAGTACATATTGTTCGGTTGCACCCCACATGAGAGGTGGTGGGTTCAAGCCTTAGTGGAGGCGGGGGTGGGTTCGAGCCTTAGTGGAGGCGGTTTTAGCTCTCTGTGCTTCATTTGGTTGAGAAAGTAACTCTGAACAGATACTACATTGTAACAGAGTCGATAGTACTCAAAAAAATAAAATAGATATTGTTACACACAATATGCAAACATTAATGCTTAATATTTAAACTAAATTATCATGATTATTTGCAAGAGATGAAATGAAAAATGTTAATTTACTATCACAACCTTTACCTTATAAAGCATATCATAGCAAAATCTCTCTCAATTTCCAAATTTCAAATATGAAATCAAGAATTATGATTCTTTTAAAATATCAAAAAAAAAAAAAAACAACAACAACAATTAGGTATTACGAAGATCCAAATCAACCAGTAAAGAATAATTAAACGAACAAAATTACTATTTCTCTAAATATAATAACATGAGTGTGGAAATCAGATTTACCATAAATGTATAAATTAACTTGCGTGCATTTAAGATGCATTTTTTGCATAACAATTTACAAGTTGTTTATTTGGACTATCCAAATATAGCAAATATTTAATATCACTAAATAAATTTCATTGGATCATGATTAGTCAAACAATATTTTTTTTTTAAATGCTACTAACTGAGGCTCGAACCCACCACCTCCCGTATATAGGGAAGGGTTTTATGCCACTGGACCACAAGGTCCTTGATTAGTCAAACAATAATCACAATGTAGACTATAAGATAAGTCACTAAGTCGTAATTTCTTCTTCTCCCACAAGGTTGAATTCTCACCCCCAAGTAATTTCTAATACCATATATTTGTCGATCTCCTTAGGTAATATACAGGCGAGTTTGAAATGCATATCTTAAAATGCACGATTTGTGTAAACATCACAGTTTCTCACTATTTTTAGCAAGTTTTTTCATTTCCTACTTTTTTCTAGCATTTTTAAACATTTTAAATTAATAACAAAAATAATTATATTATCATAAATTTGAGTAACAAATTATAAAGAATGAAAAGATAACAAAAACTAGCATAATGCATTATGGGAATAATGTAAAATCATATATTACAAATTTTAGAAAAAAAAAATTCTTATATACGATTTTCATATAATTCAATGAAAAGTGACACTTTCCAGTGACGAATTATAATCATTCATTGATATATACATATACATATATATATGTTAGCCAATATATATTATAGTCTTTATAATATATGCTTTGTAATTATAATATATGCTTTGTAATTGGTGGTTTATATTTAGTCAGTAGTTTAGCTCCAATAACTTAGAAGAGTTTTATGCTAACTCTCGTATAGGAGTTCAGACTATCATGTAATTGATTATTGTGAAAATATTCTAAACTCATCTGGTATCAGCGTTAGGTTAGGAAACCTCCATCACTCCCTCCTCCTTTCGCGTAACCATGAACGCAAACTCAGTCGACGGTGCGATCACTCCGTCCGGCCAACCTTCCTCGCCGGCGACTCCGTTCTTGGCCACGGCTCATCAGGCCCTCTCTATTAAACTTTCCACTCACAACTACATCTACTGGAGAACTCAGGTTTTGCCTTTTCTTCGAAGCCAAGGACTGATCGGTTATGTTGATGGCTCAATCCCCTGCCCTCCGCCGACTGTCACCACTACTGCGACACCGCCGTCCACCGCGCCGCCGACGACGTCTCCCAATCCGGCTTATTTGCCTTAGATCCAGCAAGATCAGGCCATCCTTTCATTGCTGGTATCCTCATTGACGAGCGAGGTGATGTACCTTGCTGTCGGCAAGGAAACATCAAAGGCCGTTTGGGACTCCATTAATGCAGCTCTCGCATCGACTTCACGCTCACGTTGTCTCAGTTTGTTGGGGCAATTCCAGACACTCCGTCAAACTGATCTCACGCCGGCCGAATACCTTGGTCAGGCCCAAATGCTCGTGGAGTCCTTATCGCTCGCTGGTCGCCCTCTCACCGCCGATGAGCAACTGTTATATGTGCTTCGCGGTCTCTGGCCAAAGTTCCGAGCAATGGCCAGTTCCTTAACCACCCCAGGCACGCCAGTGACTCTCGCACAGCTCGCCGATCATCTCCAGGCACAAGAACTCATCCAGTCCGATGAATTGTTGTGTCTGATTCGGCGCCAGTTCACAACTCCTAAACTGCCTTTTTTGCACGTCGTGGACGCAACACCGGCGGGGGTCGTCATTCAACCAATGGTCGTGGTGGCCGCAATGGGCGTGGGCGTGACAATGGTCGCAGTCAGGGCGGTGGTGCACCACGGTGCCAGATTTGCCGAGCTACCGGCCACAATGCCGTTACTTGTTACAAGCGTTACAACGACCGGCCGACTGCCCATGCTAATATAGCGTTTTCCGGCGAACCCGTTGGGCATACGACTGCAGATGCATGGTACCTTGACACCGGTGCCTTTGCGCATGCGACACCCGACGCACAGATGTTGGATCATACTGAACCTTATTCCGAGAATGATGTATTAAAAATTGGAAATGGTACAGGTTTGGATGTTTCTAGTGTGGGTCGCACGGTTATCCGTTCTGATTCGCACAATTTTCATATGTCTAATATTCTATATGTTCCGAAACTAGCCATTCCCATACTTTCTGTCTACAGATTCACTAACGAAAATAACGTATTTTTCGAATTTCATAAGAATCTGTTTTTTGTGAAGGACTGCACAACCCGGGCCATTCTTCTTAGAGGTTCCACTATTGGCGGTTTGTACAAGCTCGTTCTTCCTCGGGGTCACAATGCGTTTCTTTCGGCCCGGGCTTCCTCCGTTGTTTGGCACCAGCGTCTCGGTCATCCACATAGTCAGCTTCTCCAACGTGTCTTGAGAAATTGCCTTGTAACCACAAATAATCTAAAGTCTATTAAAGTTTGCTCCGCTTGTCAACTAGGGAAATCATCTCGGTTTCCACTAGATAGGGTTCCAGGCAGTAGTAATAATGTATTAGACTTAATTTATATGGACATCTGGGGTCCGTCACCTGTTATTTCTAGTACGGGTTCTCGATATTTTATACTTTTCGTGGATGACTGTACTCGGTTCACCTGGTTTTATCCTTTACGGGTGAAATCAGATATTTATAAAATTTTCAATTCTTTTCGGGCGATGGTAGAACGTCAATTTTCACGTTCTATCAAAGCCATCTAGTCTGATTTAGGTGGAGAATATCGCCATCTCCACTCTATTTTTGAGTCTCTCGGTATTTTACACCGCCAATCATGTGCCTATACTCACGAACAAAACGGGAGAGTCGAGAGAAAGAACCGTCACGTTGTTGAAACAGGTCTTGCTTTACTTGCCGACAGTTCAACTCCACTAAAATTCTGGGAATACGCTTTCGAAACTGCATCTTATCTAATAAATTGCCTACCCTCCACGGCTCTAAATTTTCACAGTCCCTACTCCAAATTATTCAATACCCAACCCCCATATACATTCTTTCGTGTCTTTGGCTGTTGATGTTATCCGTATCTTCGGCCTTATAATCGTCCCAAATCAGGAGAGTAACACCTATACCCTTTCTGTGTCCGAGAATACCACAAGAAGATACACTTAAGGGATTTAGGATCAAGTTTTCCCTTTTGTGGACGGACATCTTGTACAAATCACGTATAACCAAAAACCTTAGGGGGTAGGGAAAACAAAGACTTAGACGGGTACACAAGAGAATATGGAACTTGACCATGGAGTACAGAAGAAGGCATCCTGTTAATGAAAAAACAAGCTGTGTGAACAGCATCTGCCCAAAACACCTTAGACACTTCCATCTGGAATAGAATGGCACGTGCAATTTCCAACAGATACGGTTCTTTCTTTCTGCAACACCATTTTGCTGGGGGGTGTAACCACACGAAGTTTGATGTATGATGCCATTTTGACTCATAAAGCTGGAAAAAGACTTAAGAAAATATTCTTGAGCATTATCACTCCTCAAACATGGTATAGTCTTATTAAATTGAGTTTTAACCTCAGCACAAAAAAATTGAAAGACATCAAACAATTCATTCCTAGATTTCATGAGATACAACCAAGTACATCTAGAAAAGTCATCAACAAAGGTTACAAAATATCGGAAACCATTCTTGGATGTAACCCGACACGGACCCCAAACATCATAATGAATTAACTCAAACAAGGAGCCTACTCTATTATTTACCCGGGAATTATAGGGAACACGATGATGTTTTGCAAACTCGCATGACTCACACTGCAAAATAGCCAAAGACTCTAAACCAGGACACATCTTCTTTAGTGTTGGTAAAGACGGGTGACTAAACCGACCTTGCAACTGAAAGGGGGAAACACTGGTCACCAAGCCTATAGCTCTGTTCTCGAGAGAAGGAGACTGTTCTAAGACATACAGGCCACCAACTTCCTTCCCCTTACCAATAATCCTCCTCGTCAAAAGATCCTGAAACAGACAATAGCCAAGAAAAAACAAAACGGAACAATTAAGGTCACGAGTTATTTGACTAATAGAGAGCAAATTGAAGGGAAACTCTAGGAGATATAACATGGAAGTAAGGGGTAACGAGGACGTTGCAATGACACTACCTTTACACAAAATAGTGGCTATAGACCCATCTGCTAGAGTAACGGTATGACCAGAAGTGAAGGGTAGATACGTAGAAGAAATATTGGAGTTACCTGTCATATGCTTAGAAGCCCCGGAGTCAATGACCCACTGCCGAGACGCAGAAGAAACACAAGCAACTGAATTACCTGTTTGGACAAAAGTAGCGGTGGGAGACACTTGGTTGGATGGAGACTGCGAGGAAGAAGAAAGTTACATCTGGTTGAATTTCGCATATTCTTCATCTGTCATCACAACTATGTGACCTTCTGACGTGGAAGCCGTAGTAGCAGCCACTTGTTGTCTTGGCGGCTTAGGACATTGATTCCGAAAGTGCCCGGGATCTCCACAATTAAAACATACCCATGGTCCTCCACGTCCTCCACGGCCTCTCCAAGAGCCCCCACGCCCTCTGAAACGGTTATTACCCCCTCCTCGGGAACCACCATAACCTTCACTGTGTGATACTAGGGCACTCGGATCCAAATTTCCTTGTGATATCAAGACATTTCTTTCATGGACCTCGTTTGAATCATTATTTCCCAATGCATTCTGTAGCATGGAAAATACTTGATCCAGAGATTCTAAGTCCTTATTCCCTAATAGTTGAGACCTAAGGACATCATATTCTTTATCCAGGCCAACAATCCAGCTAAAAACAAGCAATTTATCACGCTGTTTTTTTTTATTTCATTCACATCATTTGTTATTGGCATCGCAGCACACAAGGCAACACATACACTCTTAAAGTCATAGTAATAATCTCTAAGCTCATGCCCCTTTTGACTAGAACGAACTTCCTGAGATAACTGATACAATTTTCTCAAATTACTTGTTCCACTAAACCATTTGTCCACTAATTCCCACACTTCTTTTACAGTTTGGCAGTGTTGCATAGACAAAATAATTCTCATATCAATGCAATTAATTATACGAGATAGTAAAGCTTTATTAGTAGTTTTCCATTCCACAACTTGACTAGCATCTGTAGGACACTCTTTTTCTAAATGGTCACCCTTCCCCATACCATCTAAATTTACTTTAACCAAAAATCTCCATTCAGGAAAATTAGAACCATCCAAAGCTAAAACTACGTCAATTAACTTAGATGGTGTGGAAGTGACTGTAATATTCTTCTCCTGTGCCATTTTACTCTCACACAACAGATTCAACAAATACACACTTTACCCAAACAAAGAAAAATTACTACCCCGTACCTCTTTCAATAGAAGAATCAACCAGCTTGTAACCCATCAACACCTCTTACATCCCTGGAATCTGCACCACGAGACGAGTCTGGAGATGTAAACGCCGACCCGTGACGTCGCCGGAAACCACCGCACGCGCCGGCGCGTGGGATCGGAGCTACTCAGCGACGACGGCGCGTGACAGCGCGTGAAGCCTCCGACGGCGATCGGACTCCTCCTCGCAGCGTCGCCACTCCTTCCAACCCCCAGCCCAGGCACTCACTCTCGCTCTCTTGGCTCTGATACAATGTTAAGTGTTAGAGGTTTGGAAGAATAGTTCGTATATTTCATT
The DNA here is from genome assembly GCA_002525835.2 of Ipomoea batatas. NCBI lineage: Eukaryota > Viridiplantae > Streptophyta > Magnoliopsida > Solanales > Convolvulaceae > Ipomoea > Ipomoea batatas. The sequence goes on along the minus strand of CM008342.1, from coordinate 27,928,238 downwards.
TCTAGTTGTACAAGAGGAAGCCTATTTGTATACAAACTAATTAAGCTACTAGCCACAAACTGAAATGAAGAAATACAAGGTAAGGAGAGAAAACCTCTAACAAAACTCTAACTGCCCTCATTTCTCTAACAATCGTCATGAGGAATTGGTCTTGACCATATGCTAGACCGACCCAACCTTAATGTGCAAACCGAGCGAGTGACTTATCAGCATATACCTTTCACTTTACCTTGAGATCAGAATCAACCCCGTGGGCTCTAGATGATCAACCTGAACGAGGCTACTTAGAGAGATGTACCTTATTTCTCTATTTCAACCCGACCGTAGAAGGAACAAGGATGTTAGGAACCTTCACACACATAGGGGAATCAGCAACGCCTACGACCCCCCCTGTGCATGAGTCACACGTGTCGCACATGTCGACCACTGGCATGTGTTCCCTTCACAGTACCCCTATAAATAGAGCATTTAATACCTTGAGGGGGGGGACTTTTTTGGGCATTTCTACCCAACCTTAATCAACTCGGGATGATCCGACCCACTGTCACATCTTCCCGAGCTCAACTACTTAAACCAACAAGCAAACTACATCTGTATGCATACACTTATCTACATACTCCGGTGTATTTACTACATCATCTAGAAAATGAAAAAATTTCAAAAATAGCCACCATTGCAACATTCTTGGATCTTGTATGTAAAATACTTATTGTGCATTCTTTAAATATATTAGAACTAATATAAATTTACAATTCATGTCATTTTCTAGACTTAACATGTTTGGATTAAAGGAAAAATCAGCTCGAAAACACTTAGTATATAGGATGTAGCCACTGTTTAAAAAATAGTGTATGCACAAAGAGGCAAACTATTTAATTGCATGCATTGTGGTGAAAAATGAACAATGGGTACTCTACTGTTAGTATCAATTCAAAAAAAATTACAAAAAACACACATACGCACACAGAAAATCAAGTACTACACTCATCATACTAATTCCAAAAATATGAACTTCAAAATGAACAAGTGCAAAATAGATGTGGAAATTATTGATATAACTAGACACATTGCGACATCAGTACTCGAACTACCTGCAGAGTCATTGTTGTTACTATCAAGTAAATAAGTTATGGAACTATAATAAGAGGTACTACTCATGAACCTTCTACAAATATAATTAATATTAATATTTTATTCAATACTTTCACTTGAGAATCTACGACACACATCTCACAACACATGAAACATGTAGAGAAAAAACTATCACTGCCAAATATCAACATGCACTTGCAAGATCAAGAATTCATAGTACAACTAAGATCTAGTCGTATACACAACAAGGCAAATCTGCAGCTTCCTACACCATAATCTCATTGCATGACGCTGCCCTCTATGCTACCACCAGTAACCCAATTGCACATGACACAGTACCAATAAAAAGAATAGAACAAGTACTGAAGATGAAGACAATGACAATGCTATCCAAAAGAAAATTCAGAAGACTTAGAGAAATTCAAACTAAAAGTAGTATTTATTTATACTAAGCATTTAGACTAGTGTTTTTACAAAGTTGTAAACATTTATTTTAGTGACAATTATAATCGATATCTCATATATTATCTTGCATTCAAATACTTTGAATTACCGATTTAAATAAACAAATTCAACATTCAATTACCTATACATGAACATCTCCTATATAATCTTGCATTGATATACTTTGAAGTACTTATTTAAAAATAAACATTAGGCATTATCACATTCATGCAATGCACGTGAAAAACTAGTAAGTTTATTAAAGTTGAAAATATTGTTTATTATATTTTTCAACATTATTGATTTTTGGATTTTATATTTATTTAAGTTTTAAAATTTTTCTGAAAATGTGTTAAAGGCTTGCGGTTCCGACAATTGTTTTTCCATTTTAAGTCTTGATAGAGTAATATACGGGAATATGAATAAAATACTCTTTATTGATGTTTAGAATGAGTATAGTACAAGATATCCTGGGAGAATCCGGTCTACGTGACAGTGGGTCAGAGGTTCTTGGTCTCCTTGACTATTATATAGTAGAAACAACCAAAAGTCCTTCTACTAGCATTAAATGCGTTTTTTATAGGTGACATTGGGGACAGGTTCCGGGCCGGTGGCATGCGCTATGCGTGTCAAGCATGCACCGGTCCTAAATACGGTCCTACGGGTGAAAGCCAAATGGAAGCCCCCGAACGGGTCAAGACTTTATAAGCGAGTATCCCTAGCAGGGGTCGGGATACCCGGTTACCGAAGTCAACCACGGTCTCGAGGGGTTTAGCGCCCCGACTCAAGTAAGTCGGGTGTCATACCTGGCCAACCTTCCTAGACCGTGCAGGTGGTCAGGGGCAACACATAATAATAGATCGGTAGGTTAAAATAGACCAGTATTTATACTTAGACCGGTAACGTCATACTGGGCTACACAGATCGGGAATTTATCCCTATCAAGTCTCCTTATTGTTATAATATTTTTAATTAAGGAGTCTAATTTTTGGCCAAAGATCTTGTGGTTAAGTGGCATTCGGTGTCCCGGTTAACACTCCCACATGGATGATGGGAGTGGGTTCGAGCCTCAGGTAGTACTAAAAAAAAAGAGTCTAATTTTTGGCAATGCATTTGTTTTTTTAGTAATTAGATACTGCATATTTTTCAGTCTTGCCATATTGATTATGATTATCTATCACAAAAAGAAAGTTAAAAAAAAAAAGTGATTACAAAATGCATTTTCACAATTACATTCATTTTAAGAGGCACTAACTAGTTGCGTTTTAATTGACCACAATATTTAATACTTAGTTCACACCAAATTACTTTGGTACCAACTTGAATGCAATTTTAGTGGCATACATTGATTACAATATAACTTCACACAGTATTTAACTCTTTAATTATAGTGACAAAGTCATTGTAACAAATAATTACTCGTCACAATTATCATAACATTAGTGACAAAAACTTGAAGTCAACACAATTATTGTCACAATTTAGTAATTTTTGTTACGGAATTATAGAGCGTCACAAATATTTGTAATAATTTCATTACAAAAACTAACAATATGAGTGACAATAGTATTTTTATCACAATCATATCTGATTTCTAATGGTACTAACTAATTGTATATTTATTGACAAAAAGAGTTGTCACATATATTATTAAAAAAAAAAAAAAAAGTGACCAACAACTATTTATCACTAAATGTATGTGCATTTTGGCAGCATTATAATGTAATTGTGACAAAATATAGTGTGGATACAAATTTTGGTGCTTAAAGATTGAATAATGCGGGAGGTGGTGGGTTCGAGCTTCAGTGGAGGCAATACTGACTCTTGTGCTTCAATAGGTTGAGAAAGTAGTTATGAACAGATACTGCATTGTGATAGAGTTAGTAGTATTCAAAAAAAAAAAGATTGAATAATGCAAAGTAGCATCCTCATACTATGCACGCATAGAAACATGTACATTTATAGGTTTAAACCCTAAACCTGAGGTGTCTCACCCCCTGCCAAAAAAAAGTTATTACAATTATTATCACAAAAAATAGGATCGAACTAACTATTTTTTTGAGTCACAAAAAGGGTATTATTTGTGACTAAATTTAGAACTATTCTTGTAGTGAGTGTAATGCACTTGCTACTTTCCGGTTGTATGTGTATGCAGTTCGCAAATTTGATTTGCACCCCTTCCTCGTGCGAGAGAGAGCTTTGAAGAATCCGAATCCACTTTGACCCGGCCTAAATTGGAAGTGAATCACATATATTTGTACCACAAAATAACCACTTATTAAAATATATTGTAACATTTTTGTTAAAAAAATAAAAAAAAATTCCTACAACTATTGCATAATTCAACTTGGATAAGATTTTATTTAGATTGAATTAAAAATAGCTAAAATTGCACCAATATTTAAAATTTTGATATTATATTACGGAGTATCATTTTAAGAGGTTTGGTCATAATAATAATTGTTATAGTTGGCAAAGTCTTTGCTTCAATCTTTTCACCAAGAAACCTATTTTTGTTTTATTTAAATCAATGGTTTAAATATAAATTATTAAAAAAAGAATTGTGTCATACATATCACTATAGTAAGTGCGCTTTTATTTGATGAATCTGTATTCTTCCCCCTAAGAAAGCACTTTTTTTTTTTTCTCCGGCCCATAAATTTTGTAATGCTTGATATACCTGTACAATTTTATTAAAAATATAATGTTGTTATCTACTCCGTATAAAATAAAAAAAAAATCTTTAAATCACTAAAATGTCTGCAATGATGTAAAACAACCACAGTTGTGTAGATCATATTATCAAATAATGTACATTTAATATACAAATTTAATACACAAATAATGTGTTTTTAATATATTAAAAATATACATTATATTCAGAAAAAAAGTATATTATTTGAATATTAAAAGTACATTATTTATATAATGTATATTCAGTATACAAATAATATACTTTTAATATATTCAAATGCATTTTTTGTTATGATCTACATAGCATTGTGTGAACCATGGTCCACACAATAATTTACCGATGAAAAGGAAATGTGTCTACTATTTTAATTACAAAGTGGTACTGACATTTTTATAATTCAAATAATAATTATTTAAAAATATAATAATTATATTTTATTTATAACAATAACATGATGGTCCTATTTGGTAACATAGTTAGTTTATCAGTTAATTTTGATTTATTTGACCACTATTAGTTGTTTGACTTGGTTAAACAGTTAATATAAGTGTTTAATTAATTATGCTTTTGTAACAGCTTATTGCTTCAAAACGTTAAAATTTAAAAAGCTTCTCAAACTAGTTTTTTTTTATAAGCTTTTTGAGAAAATTATTTTTGCATATAATTAGCTATCTGCTAACAACTAATTTACCAAACATATTTCTACGATCAAATAATATTATCAATTAATCAAATCCCCTAATCCAATTAGCTAATTTCCCTCCGGTTAAAAATCATAATTAATGTCCAAAAGATATTAAACCGAATATATATCGATCTTTTTTTTTTGAAAACGAATATATATCGATCTTGCTCACGAAGGAATTAACAAATTTATAGTTTGGTCAAAACGCCACATTTGCCTACTTTGACAGCGATTCAAGGATTCACATTCATGCACCAAACTGTGATATCCTACGTGGCAGATTACTCTCCACGTGTCAAACCTTCAAGACGCCACGTAGAAACGCCATAGCTGTCTTTCCATTTATTTGTTTTTTATAATTAATCTCCTGGGCACTATCTTGGATGGATCCTGCCATTGGTTGGCCCTGTAAATATCTTGCTAAGAAAGGAAAAGCTAACGTCACCACCTAATCGCTACGGCACTATGGGTTTAACCACGTGGCACCTATATCCCACTCCATTCAACGAATCCTCCACACAATAAATGAGTCTTGGGCTAATTCAAGATATATTCCATCTTAACTAAAAACCTAAACAGATAGTTCAATTACAGATCTATATTGTTTTCAAAAAAAATATTACAGATCTATATTTATATATTATATATGTCCAATACACCCTTCATGTGCGCGGGGTTGATTACTTTTTGATGGGCTTCAAGCAACACATGGACTATAGTATCTTTTTTATTGGGTGACGTGAAGATTCGAATCCATAACCTTTGGCATGGAGTTGACTCTGATACCAAATTGAAGCATGTGCTCCATCTGAACTAAAAACTTAAGCTGATAGTTGAATTGCACATTTATGTTTATAGTACACACACACACACACACATATATATATATATATATATATATATATAACAGAGATAATAAGATATCCATACTTGTAATTATAAGGTCACGGTTTTGAATTCTTACCTTCTTGTCTTGAACTGGTCAGCTATAGGTAATCTAGGTTGGTTTACTTATAACTCGTAGTCCCTTGCCGGTTAATATCATAAGGCGGTGTTTGAATTCCTTGTATGTAGAGTCAATGACATGAACTAATTGAGAAGTTACTTAGGCAACTTGCGATTTACCTCCTTCAATGACTCTTGGGCAGAGGTTTCGGGGGTTTAGGAGTAATCTAGCGTAAGCAAAGAAAACTAATGTATCAAAAAAAAATGGTGGGTTACATATCTCGAAAGGGCGATCAAGTAGTTGAAACATTATTTTTGTATTCAAACATCATAAGTTTAATTGTTTTTAACAATTTATCAATCAAACTCATCATGCAAGCTTTTACTATCGCAATACAAGTTTCCCTTATCACCCAAATAATGAAGAGAGTAATATAGAAAAAAAAAATATAATATTATATTTGAAAAATAGGTAAAGGAAAGTAGGAAAGGGAAGAAAGAAATAAAATAAAACAAACACAATTTTAAACTCTGGCTACATGTTTTAATGTACTATTATTTATTTATTTATTTATTTTTTGCTTTGATTTAATTTGGAAATAAATATTTTAATTTAGTATCAAGTTCTATCAGATTTTAAAATCAATTAATTTGGTTTGGAAACATTTTACAATATTAAAAGTTATCATACATTCATACATGCTATTTTAAATAAAAAGAATATTGCTATTTTTTAATTACATAAATAGCATGGTACCTTTACTTAAATTTGAAATATTGTATGAAAATAATTATTTTGATAGAAATACAAATTAAAGAAATGGATTTTAAAATTAATGAGAATAATATTTTAACCCTTCAATTAAAAAAAATCATAAATTGATAGACATCTATTGTTGAACTCAAATATTATTATTTTTGTAAACATATTTATTTTTATTTTTTAATACATTAAATTTTCTAACTTACATTAGACTAATTTTAAAATTTTAGAATTTTTACTAGAAATTTAATAAAGGAGGTAAATTATGCGTTATTATGTATTAAAAAATTAATGAAGGAGGTAAATGAGTAAATCGTGCATTATTCTATCAGTTCTGTGGAAAAAGTTTTCTTAATTGATACTCCGTAATTATGATATAAAATAAAAATAAGTGACATGAATGAGAGATAGTTTGGGAGACGGAATCCGTGAAACGGCCGTCACTTTAGCGCTACCCCAATTTGGATTTTAGAAAGCAACATGAATGCCACGAAAATTAGGGCCCGGCAGAAATGGTTGACCCACTACAACAGCGATTGCCTCTGCTTTTATTTTTTTATTTTTATTTTAAAATTATTTATATATATATAGATATATATTTTTTAAAATTTAATTTAATCTTTATTTGCTTTTTGTCGCGGGGTGAATTTTGATCAATAAAATATTCCCCTTCGCGGCCGTCACGTGTAAGCGCCTTGTGCTACGTCACCGTAGCCTACGTGGCTTCTCCTGTGACCGTTTGAGTTAAAACCCTAGCCGTCAACCCCACCGCCACCAATCATCTTCATTAGCTTAAGCGAATTAAATAATCGGTGATTATTTGTTAATTAAGTACACTGTTCTGAGTATTAATGTAGTTTAATAATAATTCCTTGACCATCCTAGATAATAGAATATGCCCCCTTGGAATGCTAACATTACGTAATTCCATGC
>CM008342.1:27887115-27900356 GCA_002525835.2 Ipomoea batatas | reverse complement strand
CAAACAAAATATAAAGCGTGGTATAGATTTCAATTTTTAATTTAGATAATGTGAATGATGTATAATTTTAAGCATAATCAAATAAATAATAAATGTAATCATAGTAATGAATAAATATGTAAGTAGATAATAGTAAGAATGTGGTTATAATGACATATAGTCTAATAGATGATAGTTGATTTTGTTTTCCATTTAGAAAATAGTTTTTTATAGTGTTTCAGTTTTATAGAAAACTGAAAAATTATTTCCTGTTTTCAAAATGGAAAACTGTGCTAGTAAACATGTTTTCTGTTTTCTGTTTTCCAGTTTTCAAAATTTCCAGAAAATTAGAGAAAATTTCCAGTTAGTAAACGCACCCCAAGAATTCATGAGAGATTCTGATGACAAGTTTCTAGAGGTGGCTGATATTGTCCATTTTTTTTTAGGTTGAAGGCATGCTCAAATTAAAATCTATGTTGTCTAATGACGCCAAAAAGGAGGAAAATGAGCGATAAGGGTGGAGATAGAAGTGAGAAGAAGAGAAACTATTATGGTAGGGATCTTACCATAACCCTTGGCAGAAAAGAAGTTCCTTTCAAACCTTATAGGAGTTATAATTTCTTGGCTGAAAATATGCCTGTGTGGACAAGGAAATGGGATGCTAAATGAAAGGTAGATTACATCATACACTAGAATGAGCAGTGCGAGAAGGAGAAGCAAAGGGAATAAGAAGCCGAAAGGCAAAAGAAGAGAAGGAAGCTTGAGGCAGAAGAAGTTGAGCATGAGGTTCTTGCCAAGATAGCCAAACGAAAACAAGTGTCCACATATGCTTCTGATCATGACCTTGGGGTTCATCTTTTTGACATGATCAAGAATTCATGAATCTCCATTTTGGATTATATGAAGCCCGGAGAATGCATAACTTGGTGGAAATATGGAGTAATTGAAGGTGAGACACTTGTTGAAGCCTTTAAGAATTACTTACAATTTAACATTTTCAACTCCTATATGTCGTGCTTCAGGGAGACGTTCAATGATCAAGGAGAAATATCAACCAAGTGGTTGGTAGTCTAAGAGAAAAGCTCAAGAGAGACCTTGAAGAGAAGAAAAAGGAAGATAAAGACATGTTTTTTTTTTTAATAAGAGATGTTGTTTTAGATGAATGTAATATTTATTTACTCCAAGCTTTCCTTACTTATCTCTTGAAATATTTTGTAACTGTAATGATTTTTTGTGCTAATGGAAATTTCAGTTTTAGTTGTGTTGTAGTTAGATTTAAAAGTTTTATTTATAAAAGTTGTCAAACTCATAGGCTGAATTATAATTAAAAACTATTCAGATTAAAAAAAGTCAGTTGCATAAAAGAGTATAAGGTTTTGTCATCATAAAAAATGGGAAGTTGTTAAGAACAAGTGTTCTTTGATTTTGATGATACCAAATTATGTTTGGAGTTTTAGTACCATATTTATTTTTAGAAATAGGAATCTGTAAGGTAACTTAGATAATGAACTTTACCAACTGGGAAGATTAACCGGAAAGTAAAACAAGTTCAAAAAGCAACCTTAGGATATTGTTAGTCTTCAGAATGTCACTTTAAGAATAAATCTTACATACTAGGAAGTCAATTCAATCGGGAAGAAAATGAATTCGATCGAGAAGTAGTAACCTACAAAAAGTTAAGCTATCTTTGAGAAGTCGCTAGAAGTCAAGACTGCGATGCATTGAAAGCTCGAGAGGTTGAAGACCAAAGAGTTGAAACTACTAAGAGTGAAAGATATGAAGAGTTGAAGACTAGATAGTTCAATGGTCCAAAAGTGAAAGGGTCAACCTTTACTGGAAAGTAGGGGCACAGAAAATTAACTTAAAGTAACAAGTTAATTTCTGAATAGTTAAGGATTGACCAAGGAAAATCAAATTAGAGAGGTTGCTAAGGAAAGATTCGAAAGGTTAACCACTAGAAGTCAAGGATTACCTTTTCATATCTACTATTCGAACATTCTCTGAATGAAGTGTTAAGTTCCTCAAAAGCTCATAATGCAATGAGAATGTTACCAAGGCAAGAGGAGTCCTAGGCACACATCCCAAGGACATTTCCCAAAAAGGCCAAGACATGTTTCACAATTAAAAAAGCTAGGAGCAGATGCAAAAGTACATCCAACGACTAAAAATCTAACAAAAAGCAACCTACCACATTACCCTATAGTCTTTGCATGCAAGTTTATTACACCATTTGTTTCCCTCGAACAGATAAATTTGAGGAAATACCACCATTTTCTTCAAGTTTATTGCCCGCTATTGTAGATAATGAGATAGATAAAGTGCATGCATCACATTAATTATGGGAGCATTAATTATTACATTTAATAATGCTTTAATTAAGTGCTTATTGTATTTTTTAAATTTCTTATTGTAATACATCTATTGATCTATATATTTTCGTTTGTTAATAATTTTTCTTTCTAAACAGTCATATGGATTCATCAAATGATGATGGTACTACGAAAGGTACTCAGGGTACTCAAGAGAGTGATACTACTGTTAAGACGAGGGGTGTCACTCGTATGAAAAAAACCATTATGCAACGTGCTATTTCGATGAAGCAGCCAATTGAATTTGATGGATTGGATCCTGTTTACGAGCCAAGTGGCAGTGCATTTAAAAGCTATGTTGCATTATTGGGACGTGTGTTGTAATTTTTTGTATCTTATATTATGAAATTCTATACCTTACGAGTATGGATTATATATACCTCATCATTTTGATTCAGGGTCCATAATGCTATGTGAACTCGATCCATGATATAAATTGCCAATATGAATTACATGGGCAAATTTTACTGTGGACCTCGGTCCATATAGTAATGTGGTCTATGAAATAAGTATCACTTTAATTACACTTTAGTTTCATTTGATAATATTGCTCTGATTTTTAGTTTCATTTTCACACACACTAGTTTCATTATAGTAATACCAAAGTATCATTTTAATTGTATTATAGTTTTATTTGACAATATACATTATTGTATGAGCTCTATTTTGTAGTTTTCATTTTCCACACACACTAGTTTAATTATAATAATGCTAAAGTATTATTTTAATTACACTCTACGTTCATTTGACGATATATGTTATTGTGAGACTCTGGATTTTAGTTTCATTTTCCACATACACTAGTTTCATTTTTACAACACTAAAGTATCATTTTAATTATACTGCTGTTTCATTTAACAATATACGTTGTTAAATGAGCTCTATTTTTTAGTTTTTTTTTTTACACACAATAATTTTATTTTAACAATACTAAAGTGTCATTTTAATTATATTACAGTTTCATTTGACGATCATGGTCCACTGTATAACAATTGAATGGCAAATTATACTGTGCACCACGGTGCACATAGCAATGTGCACCACGTACCTAAACGACGTCGTTTTGAGCATTGTAAACTAATCGTCCGTTTTTTTCGGAAATCATGTTTCTCGTTTCGGCCGGTCTTTGTATTTATGTTAATATTCTGTGTATTCTAGGCAATCATTATGTGTATTCTAGGCAACCGTTATGTGTATTATAGGCAACTGTGTATTCATGTTAGTAACACATGTTGTGATTTCATGTTAGTAACACATGTTGTGATGTGTTTGTGCATTCGAATGTTTAGGATGATGAGTTCTGTGTATTTTGTGTAAATATTATGTGTATTCATGTTATTAACACAAGTTGTGATGTGTTTGTGCATTCGAATGTTAGGAGGATGAGTTATGTGTATTATGGGCATCAATATTCTGTGTATTATGGTCAAACATTCTGTGTATTATAGACAAACGTTATGTGTATTCTATATAATGATTATATGTATTATAGATAATGAATTCCCTGGAGTCATTCGCGTCCACTAACATCTGTGTATTTTGTGTCAATATTCTGTGTATTCTGGGCAAACATTCTGTGTATTCTAGGCAAACGTTCTGTGTATTGTAGATAATGATTATGTGTATTACAGATAATGAATTCTCTGAGTAATTTACGTCCACATCTACTAACACCGAAACGACATCGTTTTACATACATGGTGCACATTGCTATGTGCACCGTGGTGCAGGGTATAACGATTGCAATTGAATTACATGGGTGCCAATTTCCTCTCCTCTCAAACTTTTGGGCTTTGGCCCGAGCCTTTTTGGGCTCTGACCAGCAGCATCAATGATTGTCGGGCCCACAGATTGTATAATATATTTGGGTTGTTATCTCGTTATATGTAAAGTCATAAGCTGATATTTGATTTATCACAAAGCAAATGCGCTGGGTCCCATCTTACTTTTATAAAGGTACGTACAACTTTGGAACTCCTGTGTGACCTGTCAACTAGTATACTTGGGCATAATCAAAAGAAGAATGTATATATCCATTGAGAAAATTCTATGTTTTTTAAAGAGCGCATGATATTACACGCAAAAGAATGTAGTACCTCTAATTTTAAGTGACATAAATTTATAATTCTTAGGAGTAGTGAAACTTGATAATTTTGTAGTTTTCGAGTCAATTGTCTAACTAACTTAATTGGAGTTGCCTCCACATAAATTTAGAATTTTAAAATAATAAAATTTGAGAGTAACTCATTAGTTGCAATTCAGAAGAATTCAAATTGAGAGAAGTATCGATGTCTGTCATGTTCAACTTATCTGAGCAATTTTTGAAGGGTTTTAAACAAGAGTGTACAGTTGCACAGTTAGCGAAATCTAAGTTATTGATCTTAAACATTCAATAACTCAGATCTGTCTACACTGACTCATGAAAAGAGTGGACTCATTTAATCATGAGTATATATATACACACACACACATGTTTGATCTCTAAATTTTCATATACCTCAAATCAAATATTTTAAGTCATATGATACCACATTAATTATAAAAAGTAAATAAAAGAGAAGATCCATAGTCAAAACATCATTAATTAATATAATAAGACAAAATACTATATTGATTACATGAGGTTTAGAAAATGCATTTGGTGTTGAAGTTGCACTTCTATTTAACTTCTCAATTGCAATGAAATGACGTTTGAACTATTTTGTTTTGGTGGCAATGAATTTTGAATGTATTTGATTGGCTTATGCATCAGTGCATGTAGAAATGTAGTTGCATAATGTTGTGATTTTTATGAACACCAAATCCCACCCACCATGTTGTGCTATTATAAAATTAGGTGTCTTGACCAGATGTGGTGCATTTCATTATTTACCTTCTTTATCAATCTTTAGGACAAGAACAGTGATGGACTTTTAGGTTTGAGGTTCAAACTTATAAAAGACGAGTAAACATTAATTGTATATAAAATATAAAATTAAAAATAATGAATATTACCGACAAACAAACAATTGATATGATTCATGACAAATAAATGATTTGTTTGTTTAATAATATGATAAGATGAAGTTTTATAATAAAATTGTATGACATAATTATAACGCTTAAAGAAAATTAGTTATCTTTTGTTTTGATATGCTGACAACTCCAATCCACTAAAATAGACAATATATATACACATGCTGAAACTAAAAAAGAAATACCTCTATTTAAAGTTACTCCATTGTTACCTTATTTTAAATAATATCATAAGTGCCAACTACTATGTAGTGTGTAGTGTGATGATACCTCACCTACCGTTCCAAATGTGTGGCTACAAGATTGAACTCCAGTGTTGGGGTGACATTGAGTTTTTGGACCAAAAAAGATTGACAAAGTATAGAACATATACTACTTGTAAAGAATCATATGACTGTTTCAGAAAAAATCACAATTAATTGGAAAATTTGTAATTTATGCCCGTCACAAATTGTGTCAATGTCACATCTGAATTATTAGTGGTGTAACTGTTGCCCATCAAATTTCAAAACATGCATGACATGTATTGCTCCTCCCAAAGGAAGAAGGAGCTAGAAACATTGTTGTCGACAGAGGGAGAACAAACGAAGAAGGAAAAATGGATGAAAAAATACATGGTTTTCGAATAGAGAAAACAGCTAATAACCACATTTACATCACTAATAATTCATGAGTACAGTGACATTGATAATTGACATATTTGTGAGGACATTTATTACAATTTTCCCTTATTCATTTAACCTTTATCTATAGAAAATTTTCTCTAATCTCCTCCTCAAGAAGATACATTATTTCATCATAATTAATATAGTTTAACTTGTAGATCAATATATATATATATATATATATATATACATCCTAGCTAGCCACTAAACTTACTTGGAAATATATATTGCAGATGGATGGGATCCTCTGGATCAGCCATGGATGATATGAGCACAATAAGTGCAGATATATGGAAGCTATCTATGCACTTAGCACCATATATATATTACTTCAAGATCTACATACAAACATACCTTAGCTTACTATATATCCTAGCTAGCTGATCAGCTACTTAGATCCAATTCAAAAGCAAAAGATAGAAGATGAGATAGATGTTGGCTCAGCTCCCCAATTGAATGCTGATATATGGATGGTCCATCTGCTCATCTGCAAGACTCTACTAATCAACAAACCAATTAAGCAGTGCTTGATCTGATCAATATAATATGATCAAGAATTGAAGGATATGATTATATATATATATATATATATATATATATATGTATGTATGTATATATATGCCATTTTCTTTCTTCTTTATATTCCTTAGCTTTTTACTCCATGTGGATGTGTGTGTATATATATGTATATATATTCATTGAATAAGAAAGGTGTATAGAGTTGGTCATATGTCACTATTGTTGACTAATTAATTAACATAATATAATTATATATAGTGGCCCAGTATGATTGTGAAATAATCTTTCTTTAATTTAAGCACTAAACACAGCAAAATCCATTAGCATTGCATGCGTGCGTGTACACCTACAGCTTCATCTCTGGGTCTCCATCTATATCATTAAAGGGTGTTTGGAAAATGATTTATCACCTAAAATCTAGCTTTTTGGACTGGCCAAATAGCTAATGTAAGTGTTTTGTAAATTGCTTTTTTCCTCTAAAAGATTGAATTTCTAACGTGAAGGGCCACATGTCCCAATCGAACAAAACACATGAGAGAATGTAAATCATGGTAACTCAGCTAAAGGGGTCACTTCGAGAGGTTGCTCCTACGTACACTGTTGCTAGTAAGACTCAGTCCTTGTCTTTTTTTCTAAATTTCATCACTGTGACCAACTGAGTTGCCCATGCGGACAAAAACTATTTAGTAAACCGTTTTTTTTTGGCTTAGCTTATTGATGCCAATAAGTTAAAAATGAAAAAGTTACTTTGAGTAGCTTATTGATATCAACTTATTGCATTTTATTTTAAAATTCTAATTTAGCATTAATAATAGTCTAAAAATGAAATTTTTTCTTTTATTTATTTACCAAATAAATTTTCTTTTTTTTGGTTTATTAATATAATAATGTATGCAAAATTTAGCAACACACTATGAATTGTACTGATAATGGAAAAAATCCAAGATTAAATTTTGAAGATTTTTCTCTGACTAACCCTAAGAAGAATATACCTTCATGGCTACTATGCTTGTCTTATCCAAAAGCACAGGTCAGCTTATATTCATTCAATATCATCCAATCATTCACCAATTTGGATTTGGATTTCTTCCATCTTTTAACTCTCCCCAAACTCTGTCTCAATCTCTACCGTATAAAGTCCATCTGATCTGGAGACATCGTGTGGTCCCCACCCATCTTTTTCTTTTATATAATTCAACAAATATATCTTTTTCACTTTGCCCTTCAAACAAACCACATTGCACTGCCACCTTTTTGAGCCTTTTGGAGTAAGTACTTCAATCCCATACCTGAATAAAATTAATAAAATAAAATAAAAATCTAGCCTGTAAAGTGTTCTTTTGGTATGAAAAATATTTTTTATTTAAAAAAAATTGTTACAATATTGAATATTTAATAAAATATATTTGCCCATTCTTGACTCTTACTCCTTTTGGGCATATAAGTTAACACAAGTGGATGGGACATTGCTTTTAGCATCGTCGCCATAACATACTGGATTTCAGTCTTTTTTTTTTCTTTTTTTTTTTTTAATAAACTGGATTTCAGTCTACTCATTTATTGGGTGTGGTTGGTTTTGTTGGAAAAATAGTATAAAATGACAATTTTAGTGGCTATTTTGTGGTACAAATATATGTGAGGTCTACTTTTGATTTGGGTCAGGTCAAAATGGGTTCGGATTCTTCGTAGTTAGATAAAGAGATTGATATATACTATACATAAAACGGATAATTGGTGAATGGGAAATTAGTTCTCAAAGTTGACCCATTTGAGTTGGAAAAATGGTGGGAAAAGCTTTGAAGTAAGCATTTGTCCTACATTGGTTTGGGAAGTGGGTTTGCACCACTATTTATACAAGAGTCTTTCTATGGCTTATTGAATTGTATGGCGTAGAGGCTCTCTCGCGCACAGGAGGGGTGAAAATCAAATCCCAAAATGAGTCTGAAAAGGCTTGACTCGTGTGCGTCGGCACCTGCGGGCACGAATGTCGTTCAGAAAATTGGCTGGCATTGCGCACTTATTAGTTATGCCACATTTTCGTATATGTTTTCCAACGCAGTCACTAGTAACAGAATTCCTCCTCAAGGACTCGGGGTTCAGCTGATCAGTTCAGCCTTATGAGCTCGCGGTTCGTTCTTGTACGCTACGCCAATGGCTTGGCCATTCTGGTACGCTACGCTAATGGCTCGGCCATCGACTCGTGGTAATCTAATCAACTCGGGTTAACTCCTCGTGGACGATTCGACTAGTGACCGTTCCAATTTTAATTATCTGAATCAATTCTCAGGTAGTGCTCTACCGTTACAGGAATTATAAGCATGATTTTATGATCAGATTAAAGGCCATGATTAAATGTTATTTAATTCATCACTCCTATATAAGTTGATAGTAGAAGTAGCATATTTACACACAAGAAATATTATTTTCTCTCTCGAAACTGTGCTTCTACTTCTTTCTTAGCCTACTGTATTCAAGCTCTTGTTCTTGTTCGCCGGGTTTTGGTGTGGCCGTGCGGCCTATTTTCAGCCATTAGATTACATCAAGTCATCAAATCAACGCGCAATAAATATATGTTACAAAACACACCATTCTATGTATTAAAATGCACCAGAAGACTGATAAAACACACCATTTCACACTATAACCAAATGCACCTATTCACTTAAAATTCATCAGTATACGTAATAAAACGCATCATTCTACGTATTAAAATGCACCACAATGTGCTTCATGTCAGATTATAAACATACATTATTTACACATTAGAAAACATGTGCTAAAATATGCACCATTCTACGTATTAAAATGCACCATGTGTGTTAAAATGCACAATTCCACTTAATGAAAATCTCCATCCCATATTATAAACATGCACTATTACACGTATTAGAAAACATGTGCTAAAATACACACCATTCTACGTATTAAAATACACCAAATGACGGATTAAAACACACCATTCCACAACACACTTATTAGAAAAGATGTTTTAACATGCATACCATTCTACGTATTAAAATGCATCAGAGGACGGATTAAAACACACCATTCCACAACACAGTTAATGTACCAACATACGTAATAAAATGCACCATCGCATGTATTAAAACGCACCACACCATGTACTAAAATGCACCATTTCAATTCACGTAATATAGATACTAAAATTATCATAATAACCCACTTAAACATACACGGACTGTAGTTGGATTAATGAAATCAGATGACGCAGAAGCAGCCGCACGACCGCATGGGAGCTCACCGCCGCATTTGAGCCACTTTACATAGAACATGGCAAGACCGAACCTCGCATAGTCGCACCAACCAGTCTATCCGACCATCGACCTCCCGACCTCCCTCCCTAGGGGGCCTGCAAGGCACGGCTAATGGGTCTGATTGGCCCGATCTTCTTGCCTTAGAGCGCATCTTCCGCTATGGCCCGTAATCGCCAAGCACTTGGACAAAAGGCAATGGGCCTGCATATGGCCCCGTGCATGGCCTCCACTCGGCGTCCATGCCGTAAGACCGACACCTGTCCCCGACACCCTCTAAATATCGCATTTAATGCTGGGAGAAGAACTTTTGACTATTTTCTCTCTTAAATAGCTAAGTAGCTTGGAAATTTCTGACCCACTATCATGTTGACCGGGTTACGCTTAGGGTATCACGCCTTGTATCCGGTTCATAATCAATAAAGTACTTTTGACTGTATTCATACTGTTCAACCGTCGTATATATACCCTATCAGATATTTTTGTATTAAAAAAAATTATTTATTGAATAAATATATACGAATCATACATTGATAGGTTTTGGTGATTTCTTGTTCTCTATTGCTTGATCTATTTTAAAAATTCATTCTTCTTATGCTATGTTTGAGAACAGGAGAGAGAGAATAATTGACAAGTGATTTTAGAGTTACTCATGCAAAATAAAAGAAAGGGAAAATACTTTTTCCCCCCTATGTTATGTGCTTATAGCACTTTTCCCCCCTGTGTTATTAAAGTGACAGTTTTTCCCCCTGAAATATTAAATTGACATTGTTACCCTTAAAAATAATTATTTCATTTATTTTTCTTCTCCAACAAATTATTACTTATAGGTAGGGATGATCACGATTCGGTTCGAACCTAACCAAACACTGTAGCAATCATACCAAACTAGTATGGACAGTTCTGGTTACGATTCAGAACCGAAAAAATAAAATTAAATAATTGTTGAGCCGTGAACCGGAACTTAACCACAATCATATATAGTAAAAATGATCAAACACTTATTTTGATAAATCGGTACGGTTCGGTTCCAATTTCGATTTTGAACCGCCAATCAAAACTTATTTATTTATTTATTTTTATAGTTTTATTTCTAATTTAAAAATATTATAAATTCAAAAATTATTTTATTTTATTTTTTCGGTTCTGAATCGTAACCGTAACCGTCTATACTATTTAAGTTCAATTGCTACAGTGTTCGATTAGGTTCGTATCGAACTGTGATCTTCCATACATATTAGTAATAATTGGTTGGAGAATAAAAATAAATGAAATGGTTATTTTTAAGGGCAAAAATGTCAATTTAATATTACAAGGGAGAAAACTATCACTTTTAAAATAATTGAGGGGAAAAAACTGCCAATTTAATAACACAGAGGAGAAAAGTGCTATAAGCACATAACATAGGGAAAAAAAGTGTCATTTTCCTTAAAAGAAAAGAAATATTATCGAAGAACGTAACTTTCTTTATTTACCTTCTATTTAAATACAATGTAATTAAATATATAAAGAAACTTGTATGGTACTCAATAATACTCAATATAATAGTGTGTACCCGATTATATATATATATAGAATGCAGCTAGTATTAGTACATCAAAATTATTTCATAATTGCAATTGCAATAACTTTAAATAATTGTTTTGTAAATAAGACAAGGATGCTATAAAGTATGGTGAAAAAACTGAATTACCAGAATCGTGATTGTGTACTCTATCAAAGTTCATCGTAATTAACCACAAATTGAAATTGTCAATCCGGGCAGCCTAATCAAAAGACTATGGCCCTGTTTGGTAAATAATCAGTCTATCAGTCAATTTTGACTTATTTGACCACTATTAGTTGTTTGGTTAATAAGCTTTTTGTAACTCCAAAATGTTAAAATTCAAAAGGCTACTCAAAACAGCATTTTCAATTAGCTTTTTGAGAAAAGAAATTATACCAAACAGCTATCAGCTAACAGCTAATCTATCAAACAACTTTCTACAATCAGCTAATGTTATCAACAAATCATACCTTCTAACCGAAACAGCCAACCCAATCAGCTAACAGCCATTTACCAAACAGGGCTATGTATATATTTTTATCAAGTTGGGAGGGGACCCTAAAGGAAACCAAATTAGTTACTCTCCCTCCCTCTGCGGGCACTAGTGACTAGTACCAAATTATTGAGAACAACTTCTTCATCTCCCGAGTCGGGAGCATTTGCCACCTTGTTTTGGGAGGGGACGGGGCGGTGGTTGGAGACAAAGTCCGCCGAATCGTCTGCTGGTGGACAGTTAAGGGGTCAAGAGCATTTGCCACCTTGTTTTGTTCGCGGTAGACCTCACAGATAAAGATTCTCCGATCCAATTCTTGTCCAACCACTTGACTTAGCTTTTCTCTCTCAGCCTTATCCGGATCTAGAGCTAGGGTCTGCTCCATCGCCACTCTCCTCCATCTCTCCCGATTGATTAGGTCTGAGAATCCAAGATTAGCTCGATCAGGAGAAGAGATTTGTTTATGTGTAGCGCCTTTCAGTTATCAACCAATTTTCATGTCTGATCGATCTCGGCCTCCACTTTTGATCCTTTAATTTTGCTGAGGCATCTGGCAAATGCATGCTCAAAACACTGTGCAGCAGGTAGGTGTTGAAGAAAGAATTCGATCAGCTATATATATATAATAGTCGACTTTGGCATTGCATTTTGTTGTTCTGATCTACTGGTTTGGAAAAACTTGTGTTGTTTACCTCTTGGACAGTGTGTGGGTGTTATGGGATATATTTCTCTTCTTATATATATTTGTCGTTGGAGAAAAAAAGAAAGAAAAAGAAAATTGTCAATTCAATTTTAAAATGCATGTGCCAAGTAGACAGCTGATGACAAAATATAATATAATATAATATAATATAATATAATATAATATAATATAATATAATATAATATAAATGATTCAATGGATTGGGAAAGATAATTAAAGATAAGCCAAGGATGGGTGGTATCTATGAAGTGGACGTAGGCCACATCTAACATATTGACAATAATGGAAACACGTTTCAACACCCAAACCTAACTTGTGTCTTTTGTCTTGTTTTATTATTTTTTTTTCCAGGCCTATTCCCTTCCCACACTTTCTTTATTTATTAAGAAAAATGATAAGTATATCTTAATAAAAAAAAATTATCAATATATTACATTCGTGTGAAATTGTCTCACGAGTGGGTCAGATCGGATCAAGATAGAAATATAATTGTATTTATACTGAAAAATGTAATACTAATTAGGAATAAATTAAAGTGTTTGCTTTTTTTTTTTTTTGAGTACTACTGACTCTATTACAATGTAGTATCTGTTCATAACTACTTTCTCAACCTACTCGAACCCACTCCCATCATCCATGTGGGAGTGTTAACCAGGACACCGGGTGCCACTATACCACAA